>JADBJO010000014.1:377500-402500 GCA_016801955.1 Conus betulinus
AGAAGACACAGGAAAGGCAGTCGGGAGAGCACAGAGAGGACCCTGGAAAGACAGTCGGGAGAGCACAGAGAAGACACTGGAAAGGCAGTCGGGAAAGCACAGAGAAGACACTGGAAACGCAGCCGGGCGAGCACAGAGAAGACATTGGAAAGGCAGTCGGGAAGGCACAGAGAAGGCACAGAAAAAAAGCAGCCGGGCGAGCACAGAGAAGACATTGGAAAGGCAGTCGGGACAGCACAGAGAAGACACTGGAAAAGCAGTCGGGAAAGCACAGAGAAGACACTGGAAAGGCAGTCGGGAAAGTGCAGTGCAGAGACACTAGAAAAATAGTCGGGAAAGCACAGAGAAGACATTGGAAAGGCAGTCGGGAGAGCACAGAAAAAACACTGGAAAGGCAGTCACGAAAGCACAGAGAAGACACAGAAAAGGCAGTCGGGACAGCACAGAGAAGACACAGGAAAGGCAGTCGGGAGAGCACAGAGAAGACACTGGAAAGGCAGTCGGGAGAGCACAGAGAAGACACTGGAAAAGCAGTTGGGAGAGCACAGAGAAGACACTGGAAAGGCTGTCGGGAGAGCACAGAGAGGACATTGGAAAGGCAGTCAGGACAGCACAGAGAAGACATTGGAAAGGCAGTCGGGAGAGCACAAAGAAGACACAGGAAAGGCAGTCGGGAGAGCACAAAGAAGACACAGGAAAGCCAGTCGGGAGAACACAGGGAGAACACTGGAAAGGCAGTCGGGAAAGCACAGAGAAGACATTGGAAAGGCAGTCGGGACAGCTCAGAGAAGACACTGGAAAGGCAGTCGGAGAAAAGCACAGAGCAGACACAGGAAAGGCAGTCAGGACAGCACAGAGAAGACACAGAAAAGGCAGTCGGGAGAGCACAGAGAAGACACAGAAAAGGCAGTCGGGAGAGCACAAAAAAAACACTGGAAAGGCAGTCGGGACAGCACAGAGAAGACACTGGAAAGGCAGTCAGGACAGCACAGAGAAGACACAGAAAAGACAGTCGGGAGAGCACAGAGAAGACACAGAAAAGGCAGTCGGGAGAGCACAGAGCAGACACAGGAAAGGCAGTCAGGACAGCACAGAGAAGACACAGAAAAGGCAGTCGGGAGAGCACAGAGAAGACACAGAAAAGGCAGTCGGGAGAACACAGAGAAGACACTGGAAAGGCAGTCGGGACAGCACAGAGAAGACACTGGAAAGGCAGTCGGGAAAGCACAGAGAAGACACAGAAAAGGCAGTCGGGAGAGCAAAGAGAAGACACAGGAAGACAGTCGGGACAGCAGAGAGAAGACACTGGAAAGGCAGTCGGTACAGCACAGAGAAGACACAGAAAAGGCAGTCGGGAGAGCACAGACAAGACACTGGAAAGGCAGTCGGGACAGCACAGAGAAGACACTGGAAAGGCAGTCGGGAGAGCACAGAGAAGACACAGCAAAGGCAGTCGGTAAAGCACAGAGAAGACACTGGTAAGGCAGTCAGGAGAGCACAGAGAAGACACAGAAAAGACAGTCGGGAGAGCAAAGAGAAGACACTGGAAAGGCGGTCGGGAGAGCACAGACCTCCGTCCATATCGAACAGTCCCTTTCGCTGCTGGATCCGGGCGAGCAGTCAGGACCCGTAAGAGATTTACGATCAGTGGCTCTCAATACATCTAATAATGTCTTTTCCCTTCGTTTGAGCTCCATGCATTCTTTCTTGAGGTAATTACCGAAATCGATAAGAAATGTTCTTATCCTGCAATATTCAATGAAACAAAAAAATCCTGGATCCGTCAGTGAATCCGGATCCCTACTTTTTTTTTTTTTTTGCACACACTGCGAGCACACTCACACGTACTAGCTTATACCGACGGCGCTAACAAGCATAGGAAACACTCAAAATTCATACTGGCATATTGGGATGGGAAGGGAAGGGGCGCAGGGCACGGTCCGCACCAAAAAGTGGAATGAGTTTGTCCATGCGTCACAGTCCTCCCGTCTTTCCACCACGTCTCCTTAAAGGACATCCACTAGTTGTTGTTGATGTTGTTTGCTGTTGGCGGTTGTTGCTTGTTGCTGCTGCTGCTGCTGCTGTTTTCGTAATCTTGCCGACGAACAGACAAACAAAGCAGCAAGATGCTTGCCGGAGATGACGACCAATAGTGGCCATTACACGATGGCATCTGCCAGGGAACAATCATGTCCCTTGACGTCTTAATGAAATGCCCTGTGCGTGCCTGCACCCTATGTGAACACTGCGCAGGCTTCCAAGGGTGGTGCAGGATTGCTCCCTGCTGGTATGTTCGGCAGTTGGGGTCAGTACTTCTCTGGGTCCCATCCGCACCTTCGGGTGTGCCTTTTTTTCTTTTCTTGGCGGAGATGACGACGAAAGATCTGGGACGATCGAAGAGAACAGGTGGAGCAGACAAAGACCTAACGTGCCAAGTGAAACTATTGTTCATATTTCTTTGTCCTTCCTCAGCTCGAACACCCAAAAATCACATATAGTCGCAATTGTTATTGCGCAAGGTGCCCGTTTTAAATCTCATCTCTTAATTCAGGCGCGCGCGCGTAAACGCACACACGCACGCGCGCGCGCGCACGCACGCACGCACGCACGCACGCACACACACGCGCACACACACACACACACACACACACACACACACACACACACACACACACACACACACACACGGGACCTCGGCTTAATGTAGCGAGCAGAAGTTAAGGCCGTGGTGGAGGACGAGGGTTGGTGGGGGGGGGGGGTGGTAGAGAGGTAGGAGGAGCGGTAACCTGTTGAAGAGATTGACTGCAAAGAGAAATATCTTTTATCCCTGTCCGAAGAAAAAATATCCGTTATCCCTGCCTGTCCCACGCGCAGACTGAAGCCGCCAGGACCCTCGGATCATGGACAGCAGTAGTGCTGTCTCCTCCTCTCGTCAGTGCGGATCCACATCTGATTCACAGTGTGTACTGTACACAGCCTGGTTGTTCCCACTTTGCTTTCTATGTTCTTCTTCCCACGATTGTTCTCCGCCGTCTTCCTACCAAGCACAATGTGCTGGGCCGAGTCCGCAGTCCCGTCGCAGTCCTCCTGCTCTCTCTCTCTCTCTCTCCCTCCCTCCCTCTCTCTCTTTCCTCTCTTCTCCTCTCCCACCCCCCCCTCTCTCCCTCCCTCTCTCTCTCTTCCCCCTCTCTCTCTCTCCCCTCTCTCTCTGCCTCCCTCTCTCTCTCTCTCTCTACCCCTCCCTCTGTGTCCCTCCTTTCTCCCTCCCTCTCTCCGTCACTGTCCCCCTCTCTCTCCATCCTTCCCTCTCTCCCTCCTTCTATTCTCCCTCTCTCTCCTCCCCTCCCTCTTTCTCCCTCTCTCTCCTCCCCCTCCCCCTTCTCTCTCTATTGCACTCTCCCTTGCCTCAACTCATCGACAGTTGGAACAGATGACTGTGGCCGGACTACATTCCCTCCACCTCCCTCCCACCCTCCCCTCCCCTCCCACGCTCCCCCCCCCCCCCCCCCCCCCCCGCCCCCCACACCCCCCCTTCCTCATACTCCCATTAATTTTCATAATTTTCATTTTCTTCTCAGCGGTATACTACTCCCACACCTCGCTGCTCTGGCTCCTCCCTATACATACACACCACCACCCAGGGCTCCTCCCTATACATACACCACCACCCAGGGCTCGTCCCTATACATACACCACCACCCAGGGCTCTCCCTATACATACACCACCACCCAGGGCTCGTCCCTATACATACACCACCACCCAGGGCTCGTCCCTGTACATACACCACCACCCAGGGCTCCTCCCTATACATACACCACCACCCAGGGCTCCTCCCTATACATACACCACCACCCAGGGCTCGTCTCTATACATACACCACGACCCAGGGGCTCCTCCCTATACATACACCACCACCCAGGGCTCGTCCCTATACATACACCACCACCCAGGGCTCGTCCCTTTACATACACCACCACCCAGGGCTCCTCTCTATACATGCACCACCACCCAGGGCTCCTCCCTATACATACACCACCACCCAGGGGCTCCTCCCTGTACATACATCACCACCCAGGGCTCCTCCCTATACATACACCACCACCCAGGGCTCCTCCCTATACATACACCACCACCCAGGGCTCGTCTCTATGAATGCACCACCACCCAGGGCTCCTACCTATACATACACCATCACCCAGGGCTCCTGCCTATACATACACCACCAACCAGGGCTCGTCTCTATACATACACCACCACCCAGGGCTCCTCCCTATACATACACCACCCACCCTGGGCTCCTCCCTATACATACACCACCACCCAGGGCTCGTCTCTATAGATGCACACACCACCACGGCTCCTCCCTATACATGCACCACCAACCAGGGCTCGTCTCTATACATACACCACCACCCAGGGCTCCTCCCTATACATACACCACCACCGAGGGCTCGTCTCTATACATACACCACTACCCAGGGCTCGTCTCTATACATACACCACCACCCAGGGCTCGTCTCTATACATACACCACCACCCAGGGCTCGTCCCTATACATACACCACCACCCAGGGCTCGTCCCTATACATACACCACCACCCAGGGTTCGTCGTCTCTATACATACACCACCACCCAGGGCTCCTCCCTATACATACACCACCACCCAGGACTCCTCCCTATACATACACCACCACTCAGGGCTCCTCCCTATACATACACCACCACCAGGGCTCCTCCCTATACATACACCACCACCCAGGGCTCCTCCCTATACATACACCACCACCCAGGGCTCCTCCCTATACATACACACCACCACCCAGGGCTCCTCCCTGTACATACACCACTACCCAGGGCTCGTCCCGCCGCTGTCCCAGCACTGCCAGTTACACAAGGACGCAGCGATTCATGTCAAGTCCATTCCAGGCAACCCGGAGGAGGAGGAGCCCCTGCGCCGCTGTCAAGCCATTTTTTTTGTAGGGTGTTCGGCCTGTTCTCTTGACCCCCCACACACGCAGGGCACCCACCTACTTGCCCTGTCAAGCCCGCAAAAGTAAGCGTCAAGGTCCAGAGCAGCGATACCACTTTTGTCGTATATCGTGGGGGTCCAAATTCACACATATTTTGAGCGTTTCCCCCTTCACCACAACCCTACCCCCCGACCCCCTCTCCCCCATCTTGCCCCTCCCCTCCCCCTCCAACGTCACTTGCATCTTTTGTTATTTAAATTGTTTCTCACTGAAATGTTTCAATACAGACATGGAAGCATCCAACGTGCCAACCTTCCCCTTGCTGTCTCCTTGGGGATGGCGAGTGAGAGTGTAGATAGGAAAGGGGGGGAGTCGGAGGGGGGGTGGGGATGGGGTGCGGTGGAATAGGACCGGCTCTCCAACCTGGGTCACCTCGCCAACAAGCGAAAGCATCAGCTTCAGCTAGCTATTAAAGCCTCGTTCCTTGTCGTTTCACACCCGCCCTGACCCCCGTTCATTCGTTCTGTGCCATAATTATGCTCTTCTTTTTTTTTTTCCTCCTACATTTTTTTGTTCGCTCATTCCTGATGTGCCATGTTTTGAGGCCAGAATGTGTCGATGATTTGCAGGCTTCTTCATCAAGGCATCATCAATAATAATCTCCCCGGAGACTTTCAAGGAGATAGCACGCCGCGGAACTCGGCCGTCCGTTAGAGCGAGATTGTCAGTGAGGGATGATGCAGTGGAAAAAATGAGTCGACCAAGTGATTTTTTTTTTTTTTTTTTTTTTTTTTGGGGGGGGGGGGGGGGGGGGGGGGTAAATCAAAGAATCCGAACGGAGATTCTCTCTCTCTCTCTCTCTCTCTCTCTCTCTCTCTGTATTCTTTTCTCTTGCTTAGTAATGTGAACTCACAATAAGGGGCCTAGGCTTTTACCTGAAAAAATTTGTTGAGTCTTCAGTTTCTCTCTCTCTCTCTCTCTCTCTCCCCCCCCCCCTCCCCTCTGTGTGTGTGTGTGTGTGTGTGTGTGTGTGTGTGTGTGTGTGTGTGTGTGTGTGTGTGTGTGTGTTTGAATTCTTTTCTCTTGCTTAGTAATGTGAACATCCCCATTCAGTAAGAGGCCTGGGTTTTTACCAGAATAAATTTGTTGAGTCTTTAGAGTCAGTCTCTCTCTCTCTCTCCCCTCCCTCCCTCTCTCTCTCTCTCTCTTCTCTCTCTCTCTCTCTCTCTCTCTCTCTCTCTCTCTCTCTTTGTGCCCCCTTTCTCCCCACCCTCGGCAACATCACGGTCAGTGCATACAGGGACCTCTTCACAAAATGGCGAGAAACATGGACGCCGGGAAGACGTGCGCGGCACTATCCGGAAGATGTGCACGGCACTATCCGGGAAGATGTGCGCGGCACTATCCGGGAAGATGATTGCACGGCATGTCCCGCGGCAAGATGTGCACGCCTGCGAAAAGCCCAGCTGTCGACAACGGAAATCTTTGATGACATGGGAAACATATTACTGGCACTTGCATCAACAGTGGAATCACAGATCATTCTGTCAATGATATAATTAATGTCCACGCCTAGATGATGTTGCAGGATGTCTGCGTTCTGTCTTTGACAGCTTTTTTTAATGAACATACCATCCCCACCATGACAAGGGAAATCTATCTGTACCATGCATAGTGGAATCACAGATCAACATTGGAATCACATGATATCGTATAATGTCCACATCTAGATGATGTTGCAGGATGTCTGCGTTCATTCTTTGACTCTCTTTTTTTAATGAACAATACCATCCCCACCATTACAAGGGATATCGTATAACTTATCTCAGTAATCTCTCTCTTCTCTCTCTGTGTGTGTGTGTGTGTGTGTGTGTGTGTGTGTGTGTGTGTGTGTGTGTGTGTGTGTGTGTGTGTGTGTGCAACATCACGGGTCAGCAATGTATACTAGCATATCTTCAGAAAATGGCCACCAACATTATCAGGAAGGACATGCACGCCACCAAAAAAAAAAAAAAAAAGCCCAGCTGTCAACAACGGAAATCCTGATTACTGAGAAACATACAAGTAGTTTACACCACAAAAGGGAAAATCAGGACTCCAAAAGCACCCGCAACATTCTTCACGGCAGGAGGCAGCGAATCATGGCCAAGAACAACAGTGTCACTCGGAACATGCAGGCAGAGTCTGCTGGATGGGGCAGATGACTGGGAGTGCACAGCAGACCTCCCAGAATGGAATAGTCACCCAGAGATTATCAGCAAGAGTGGCATGAGACCAGACATAGTATTACACTCTCAGTCAACCAAGCAGCTGATCATGATCGAGCTCACGGTGCCATATGAGAACAGAATGGAGGCAGCTCAGATCTACAAGACTGAAAAGTATGCTGATCTGGCAAACAGCCTGAGGAGAGAAGGCTATCAGGTCAAAGTCCTCACTGCAGAAATTGGAGCTAGGGGGTTTGTGTGGGAACGTCTGCCTACAGCCTCATGAAACAGCTCTCAGTTGCAGGGAGGGAAAAAACCAAAGCCTTGAAAGCAATGGCAGAAGCGGCAGAGAGGTGTTCAAGTTGGATCTGGTCAAGGAGGAACAAAAGTGAACTTCATAAGGCTTAACTTTCCTACAAATGTAAGGTGTCCCTGTGGCTCAGTGGTTAGTGCGCGAGTCATTAAGTGGAAATGAGCATGTCCAGAAGGGCATGGGTTCGAATCCCAGTCATGGCTCATCCCAAGATGGGAAAAAAAAAAGGGGCAGCAGAGGGACATCCGGAGTCATGAACCGGGTGTGGCCTAACCCCCCCTAGAGTGTCAGGAGATAAGGGCCGAAACACTCGCTTGAGGGGGGCTTCTCTTCTGAGGACTCTCTGCTGCCACGCTCTCCACGAGTTTCTTTCTACATTAACAGTCGAATTTCATATAATTCTTTCCGTGATCTCATTTCCACATCCCGATATTTCTATGGCATGTCTTGTTTTTCTTTAACATCCCAACCATATCCTTCACATTACACTGGGTTTCATAAACTTATCTCTGTTCTCTGTCTCTGTCTCTCTCTCTCTCTGCAACATCATGGTAGGCGATGTACTGGCATGTCTACAGAGAATGGCCAAGAGCATGAACGACCTTAATGGGAGGTTGTGCACGCCAGCAAAAAAAAAAAAAAAAAAAAAAAAAAGAAAGAAAGAAAGAAAGAAAGAAAAAAAAGCCCAGCTGTCACAACGGAAATCTTGATGACTGCATAAACATGTCTGCAGTTACATTATCAGTCAAATCAAGAGATAATTCCTTCCGTGATCTAATTTCCACATCCAGGTATTGTTTGTGTCATGTTACATTGTCTGTGTCTATTCTTTGACAGCTGTTTCATGAGCAGCCCCACCCCCACTGCATCCTTTGAATGCTTATCTCACTACTCTCTCTCTCTCTGTCTCTGTCTCTCTCCCTCCCTCTCTCTCTGTCTCTCTCTGTCTTTGTCTCTCTCTCTGTCTGTCTGTCTCTCTCTGTCTGTCTGTCTGTCTCTCTCTCTGTGTCTGTTTCTCTGTGTCTGTGTCTCTCTCTCTGCCTGTTTCTGTCTCTCTCTGTCTCTGTCTCTCTGTCTATCTCTCTCTCTGTCTCTGACTCTCTCTCTCTCTCTCTCTCTCTCTCTCTCGCACCCTCAAGACAGCTCATTACTGCTGTGTGTTGGAGCGAGTAACTTTTCTTCAAGCCCCCCACCTCCACCCCCCGAGTCTGAAACTGAAATTTTAGACGTAAGTATTATTCGAATCCGTCCTTTCTACATTAAAAACGACGTATTAAGTCTGATGAAAAGGCAGACAGACGGAGCTACATGCATTCCAGAACAACTAAAAAATAAGATACATGCACAGGCCCAGGACACACACACTGAATTAGAGGCAGAGAAAGGGTGGAGGAGTGAAAAGAGGGAGGGGGGGGAGAAGAGAGAGGGGGAGGAGGGAGGAGAAAGAGAGAGGGGGGGGGGGCAGACATAAGCAGGGAGAGAGGGAGGAGAGACAGACAAACAGCTAGCTAGTAACACACACAGAGAGACACACGCACGCAGAGAGAGAGAGAGAGAGACAGACAGACAGAGAGACAGACAGACAGGCAGACAGACAGACAGACAGACAGACAGAGACAGACAGACAGAGAACTTCAGAAAAGTTATATCCACTGAGACAGGAGATACACATATAATCAGATTGCTTAAGACATTTGCAATAAATATTAGCTTAAGATAACATGGCAAACCTTTGTATAAATAGGCCTATGCATCAAACCGTTTCACATCATATTTTATCATTTATCGTGGACATTAACAATATCAATTTGAAGAAAGACTGATGTTTTAAGTATTAGGGCGGAAAACATAGCTGCAAAAAAAATCGCCTAATCCTCGATTTTGAATAACGAAATGACTATTTTCCTGTGATGCATGACATAACGGGCAAATATTCACACGGCCATTTTAAGTTCTATAACGCAAAGAACGCGCACAACTACCTGAAATACCCAATCTGAGTTTCGTCGTAGTATGTTTCAAATGTCTACCAACTGCCACAAACGACAAAAATCTTGAGAAAACAGACACAGTATTGAACTTTCTTTAAATAATAATTCTGCCGTTATCTTCAACATGCAGATTCCCTCTCCGTCAACCGCAGTCTGCTTTAGCTTGCTTTTTACTCGTTATCTGCATCAAATAAATTCTGGAACCTTCTGTTGGCAACAATACGAAACAATTTGCTACCAGTGTACCGCAACGAAATACCTCAACGATTTATTTCGATTAACATCACTCTTTTACACAAGAGGAAAAGAGCTGATTCATCCACAATTCTGGAAAAAACTTCCAGTAAAAAGTTTGTTACGAAATCCCAACAATCAGATTCACACCCTTCTTTTTGTTTTTTTTTTTTAATCAGGGTCACCACTTTCGCGACAAAGTATCTTGTAATCCAGCCTAATTTCAACCGTTGAAACTGAACGATTCCATGCATTGTCATAGGATATTACCGTTACTGCTTGTGTTATAGTTGTCATGGTTATTACCTCCCCTTCTCGACCACATCATCACACATATCTATCTACATCTTTTCCGAACAGTTTTTTCAGAGCGCTGAAACCAGTTTTTCAAAAAATGATGTTATTAGACAATTAAGGATTTATTTCTCAAAAGCTTTTTTTATCACGCTTTGCTTTTTTTTTTTTTTTTTTTTTTTTTAACAAAAAGAAACATGTCTGGTAGAAATAAAACGCGACATTAATTTAACGAGGCGGCACGCCCTTTCCTAAGAACGACACTCCCACGTCATACCACTTCACAGAACTTCAGTTTCGCATGTTTCACAATGCATCCAGCTGCATCTTTCAAGCAGTTGTTAAACAGTATTCGCCACTTCTGCTCTCTTGTGAATGCACTGTACCACCAAATACACTGGCGTAAGTGTAATTCTAAACACACTGTTCAGTTACACGGCTACTGATATTTCTTTTTGTATCATTCTTGTTTTCACTGGGAAGATTGAATATCACCACTAATGGTGCATGTGGTCTGATTCAATTCGTTCTGATGCTTGCGGTTCACAATCATTGAGACAGACAGACTGAGAGAGAGAGAGAGAGAGAGAGAGGGAGAGAGAGAGAGAGAGAGAGAGAGAGAGAGCGAGAGGGAGAGGGAGAGAAGAGAGAGAGAGAGAGAGAGAGAGAGACATACAGGACATACAGGCAGACAGACACAGAGAGAGACCGACCGACAGACAGGACGGAATAGTACAAGGGAAACAATTGCTATTCTAGTAGCCTGAAAACTGCCTTCTGTTAATGCCCTTCATTTGCACTCAAGAGTGCGCGGGAGCGTGTGTGTGTGTGTGTGTGTGTGTGTGCGCGCGCGCGCGCGCGGGTGTGCGTGTGTGTGTGTGTGTGTGTATGTGTGCGGACGTGTGTGCGTATCTGTTCGTGTGTGTGTGTGCACGCGCGCGTGCGTCAGTGTGTGTGTGTGTGTGTGTGTGTGTGTGTGTGTGTGTGTGTGTGTGTGTGTGCGTTTGTGTGTGTGGGGGGGGGGGGCGAGTGTGCGTGTGTGTGTGTGGGGGGGGGGGGGAGGGGGGGGGGCGGGAGGTGCATGCGTGTCTGTGTTTGTCCGAGTTTGTATCTGTACGTGTGCGAGTGTGATTGAAAAAAAAACGAAATTCTGGCAAGTCTAGTTCAGACAACAACTAAAGCCACGTCAGGACACAGCGAGATGCGTATGCACGTGCGCGTGCGCGCGCGCGCGCACACACACACACACACACACACACGCGCGCGCGCGCGCGCGCGCACGCACTCACACACAAATATATATAGGCCTACAAACACACACACGCGCACGCGCGCGCATCTGAGAGACGAAAACAGACGGACAGACAGACAGGCTTACTCACAATCAGTTGCACTGTTGCCCGGACCACACAAAGCCCCTCATCATACATACAGTGAAACGACCGCCGGTCCTGAAAAAGGAATAGATTGAGATCTGTCTACCATATCATTATTACTATCTTTATTGTTATTATTTTTATTATTATTATCATTATTATTATCATCATCATTATTTGCAGAGCTGTCATGTTATTGTTTTTGTGTGTACATACAAGGGAATGCCTGGTGCCTACAACGCGGTCAAGGTTTAAGGATACCGGTGCTATTGTGGTCATCTCATGAATGCATTGTGCAAACAACAACAAAAACAATAATAATAATAATAACAGATGGTTCGAGTCCACTCTGGTCAATGTGTGCAGTCTATCGCTTAGTCGTCCCTCAAAAGTTATGTTCTATGAAATTGTAAAGACAGAATAAAAAAAACGTACCCCCCCCCCCCTCTCCCCGCGAACACGAAGACAGACGAATGCACCTCAAACACGGACAAACAACCGACGAGGGGCGAAGGAAGATTCTTTTTTTAGAAGAAGGTCAAAGACAGAAAAAAAGATGACGAGAGTTCTAGCAAAAGAACTTTTTTTCAGAAAGCTCGTGCACAATTTATGCCAAAAGTGTCCCCGTTGATCTCAAAGGGGCATGACTAGACAGACATGCTGACAGACATGTGAAACGGCAGCAGCGACAGCACCACTGGAGCAATGGTCGCTCAGTTGCAGTAGCGACGAAGAGGATCCTGTCTCCGTCAGCCTTCAGTAAACGAAATATGAGCGTAAGCACAGCTAAAGGGTAATAACTCCGTCATCTCATTTCCCTTCCTTAGAGTTTTTACTTCCCTTTAAAGAGAAGAGAGAGAGAGAGAGAGAGAGAGAGAGAGAGAGAGAGAGAGAGAGAGAGAGAGAGAGAGAGAGAGAGAGCCATACAGACAGACAGACAGACAGGGCTATCGTGTGTATATTATGTCTAAGTGCGCGGTCGACAAAAATGCCACGTATAAAATGGATTGACGAAAAGAGGCAGAGTCACTTTCCTCCCCATTTCCTTTTGTTGTGATCGTCTCCCAATAGCTGGTAATGAGCTAAAGAAACGCTTTTCGAAATGACGATAAGATGGTCATTGGAGCGTATTTAATTGACTAATTGATTAACGTTTGTCTATCTTTTAGCTCTCAGTACTGTACGGATGAAAGTGAAATTACCCAGTAAAATTGTGTCCCTCTTCTCATAATCGTATGTGTCTGGTGGAATCTAGCGCGGTCCTTTCGTTCATCATTCTTCCCACCTAAACTTCCGTCCGCCTCTCCCCAACCGTTGCTCGAGCTATACATCAGTTTCTTCTGAAAATCACCCGAAGCCCAATGTTTCCCTCGGACATTTAGGTATGTGCGTGTGCGCATGCGGGTGTGTGATGTGTGTGTGTGTGTGTGTGTGTGTGTGTGTGTGTGTGTGTGTGTGTGTGTGTGTGCGTGCGTGCGTGCGTACGTGCGCGCGCGCGCGCGCGCGCGCACGCGTGTGTGTGTGTGTGTGTGTGTGTGTGTGTGTGTGTGTGTTTGTGTGTGTGTGTGTGTGTGTGTGTGTGTGTGTGTGTGTGTGTGTGTATGTGTGTACGCCTATTAATAATTAGTGCGTATGTGCATGTGCATGTGTGTGTGCGCGCGCGCGCGCGCGCGCGCGTGTGTGTGTGTGTGTGTGTGTGTGTGTGTGTGTGTGTGTGTGTGTATGTGTGTGTGTGTGTGTGTACACCAGCACGCGTGCTGTTTAACAACAATGGAATATCTCTACTTTCTTGTATGACGATACACTGCGGGAAGAGACCTTTCAAGGGAAAACACTTCAGCACTCTTGCTTGAATCAGCGGCGAAATTATTACAGTTGCGTCCCATTGACTTCTAACAAAAATGCATCTGCCTTCTCAGTTTTATATTCATAGCCCACTTGACAGCATGGCATCATATCATGGTCGTTCAATGTCAAAATCAGTCCCATATATGTATGCATGTACTTAAAAAGGAAAAATTCACGTTAATTTTCGGTTGGACAAAAAAAAAAAAAAAAAAAAAAACGGGTGTAAACCCGAGGTATACTCCGCATAATCTTAGTTCGAAAGAAATACTCCTCTCATTTACGAACTCATTCAAATGAAACACATTTCCCTCGTTTACAAGCTCAGCTCGAATGAAACATATTTCCCTCATTCAGAAACTCGGTTCGATCACAAGAAATTTCCCTCATTTAGAAACTCAGTTCGAATGAAACAATTTTTATTCATTTTCCTCATTTAGAAACTCAAAATCCCCCACCTAATGGAACATCCCTGAACTGTCTTCGTGGAGACTGCCGTAAAGTGCCTATGTCTGACATGTAAATAACTCACAAAAGATGTTTCACTGTGAATGGTCCATCACACGCTTGGCACTACGGAGAGCCCTCTCACCTCTCAGATAATACGAGCGTGTGTAAAAAGAGTGACTACGTGTCACCGGCACACAACTTTCTTATTTGCGACCACTAACCGCTGATGGTAGAAATCATTTACGGTTAGGAGGGATTTGAAACGGGAAAAAAAAAAACGTATGTTATCCACTTGAAGGTTCCAGTTCTCTAGCCAGAGGTCTTTGACGTGAGTGTAAACTTCGGGTTTCAGGTCTGTCAGTGGGGTGGATGATCTGGACAGTTCTTTACTTGTGGCATTCTTGGCCAGACGACCGGCCATTCTAGTCATCGCTTTCCATGGCCAACAATACCGGGTACCCGAGCAAGAACAATGGTGTAACCCGTCAGATTTCATAGAGGTGTAAAGCTAGAAAAAAAAAAAAAAAAAAGGGGGGGTGAGGGGATGGGGGTTGGGAGTGAGGGTGGACGGTGTTACGACCTCCAGTGGACTGTGGAGCTAGAGGACGAGGAAGTTCCCAAGTCCTTGCTCATACACCATTCTGAGTGCCAGAACCAAGCCTGTGGCGTTCGTGAAATTTCTTTTACAATTTTAGGCGCGAAACTGTTCTTCGGTTCAAAGAAACAGGGTTAAAACAATACAACATCACAGTAATTTTCCGTCTTTCTGTTTCAGCCCCGAAGACAGAGGAAAAGACTCTGACAACTTTCCACACCGACTCCCTCGCCGCTTTAAAACCTGACTTTTGTCTCCCACCTTGCGATGGGGTTTGGTTGTATCATATCCATCTCAACTGTGTGTACTTCTGCACGCGAAATACGTTTAATTATGTAAGTGTGCATGTATTTATGTTCGTTCGTGCACTTATTGAAAAAAATGTGTATGCAGTTGATTTTTTTTTCAATTTATGGTCTTTTGGATGCGTGTTGGTGTGCTAACTTGTATTATTGACAACTGTGTGTCATGTAGAATACGTGTACTTGCATACATGCATTATTTCATGTAAAAATACGTGCCGCCATAACAAGACCGACCCCTTGTGGTCAGCTGGGCTATAAGTAACATGCATTAAACTGAGGAAGATGGAGCAGTTTACTCGATAGCGCATGGTCGCCGAGGGGTGGCTCTCTTGCCTCAGCGTTCAGACGTCAACAGGCCGTGTCAGAGCCGTTGATGGTGCATGGGATCGAGAGTTTTGAGATAAGATGTCCTACTACCATAAATGGCCCGTAAAGGCGTTTTCTTATCAACTCCTCAGGTCTGCGTGTGTGAGCAACAAAGCGTGGACCAATCAATACTTTCTGACAGGATGTTATCAAAATCAGGACGTGATGTAATTAAAGTGTTTGATCCAAGATAACTCCCAGTGTTTAACTTTCTTCACAGCTGTAATCACGGATTTTTCCTAAGACTAATCTTTGGGCCAGCAAAGCGTTCCTGAAAAACTGTGAAATGTGGATATACCGAGTTTCAGTATATTATATTGAAAACTGTGAAATGTGGATACACCAAGTTTCAGTACGTTATACTGAAAACTATGAAATGTGGATACACCGAGTTTCAGTACGTTATACTGAAAACTGTGAAATGTGGATACACCGAGTTTCAGTACGTTATACTGAAAACTGTGAAATGTGGATACACCGAGTTTCAGTACGTTATACTGAAAACTGAAATGTGGATACACCGAGTTTCAGTACGTTATACTGAAAACTGTGAAATGTGGATACACCGAGTTTCAGTATATCGCAAAGTAAACCCATTTTGCTTGGTCCACTGTTAAAAACTTACCAGTGTAAAATTTACAAAGAACTTGAGGTAAATGTGTCAGTGAACATGGACAAACAAATGACAAGACAAAACACGACGTGTTTCGACCTCTTACGTCTTCTTCCGACAAGACGATCATTCAGGACAATGACTGCGCCCCATCTTGAGCCGAGTTTGAGAAGAGAAGCGACTGCTCGTTCTTCCTTTCCACTGTCCTGAAAAGTTGTTTGTCTTGCCCGAAGAAGACGCAAGAGGTCGAAACGCGTCGTGTTTATTCTTGTGATTTGTTGGTCCATGTTAACAACTGCGGATTTATTTTCAATTCCCTTTTTAATTCTGTTTCAGCCCCCCACCCCCCCCCCCACCCCCAA
The DNA here is from genome assembly GCA_016801955.1 of Conus betulinus. Classification (NCBI taxonomy): domain Eukaryota; kingdom Metazoa; phylum Mollusca; class Gastropoda; order Neogastropoda; family Conidae; genus Conus; species Conus betulinus. Next base: position 393,424 of record JADBJO010000014.1, read on the forward strand.
CCCCCCTCTCCCCGCGCAGTGCCCCCTCTGTGAAAAACCCACCAGTATGAGGTTGTGTGTGGAGTCAGCGCCATGCGCCTGTGAAGCCGGTCCTCCGACCGTACAGCATGCATCTACCGACAGATGACACAGTGGATCACAGACTGATACAGACAGCCTGGAACCGGACAAGTTTCGGTTTCCTACAGACAACGCGGAATCAGAAGCCTCAGTGTCAGTTTCGTCAAGGTGTCAATGCGTGCGGACTAGTCCCATACACGCACAGCACCACAACTGCAAAGTTTTCGACACCACACTGCGACAGGATTCACGTCTGATGGATAAATGAATGAACTGACTGAGGTGAACGGATTTAAGGCGAGGGTCTCATAGGTATGACTTTGCAGATGTCTGACCTGCACATTAGCCCTTGGGTGCCTACCTAGCTCTGTCTGCGCCACTGGATAAGCAGTAACCAGTTCCAGAACATGAGTTTGGGCAGTTGCCTCACGAGTCGGATGCTGTTATGTTTAACCGAGCGCAGTCTTAGCGGCAGTCATGTAAAATCCTCGTAAAACATTAAATACAGTTACAAGACTCAAACGTTTAATGACAACAGCCAAATTTCATACCAGAGCACGAAGTCGACTTGTCGACAGCTTAGGCCAGCAGCCTTGTCTGAATCTGTAACCAAAGAGAATAGGGAATCACAAGGAGGGGAATAAGGATTGGCGACGAGAACTGGGTGTGGGGTGGGAGTGTGCGAGTGTGCGTGGGGTGTGTGGCATATTGGAATAGATATGTCAAATTTTTACACACACACACACACACACACACACACGCGCGCACACACACACCACACACACACACACACACACACACACACACACACGCAATCATACTAAAGACGCCAGAGCAGTCAATCCAGGGTTTAACTGTTGGTGCTTGTTAGTGAGTTTGTGCGAGATTAAATTTAAAACTGGGTCTGTGCGACGGTACACACCTGCGTACATGCACTATTTTGAACATCAATTCATTTACACTGTTTTATACGTCCATCCACCTCACTATTTCACACATCATGCACCTTAACTACTTCATTCATTTATCTACTTTTACTGTTTTTATACATCATCCATCTGAACTATTTTATATTTCCATCTGAACTACTTCGCAAGTCATCCACCGAAACTACTTCATACGTCTATCCACCAAAACTCCTTTATACATCCATTCACCCTGAAATGTTTCTACATCATCCACCTGAACTGCTTCATGCGTTCTTCCAACTGTACTGCTGTATGCATCTATCCACCTGTACTATTCCACAGATCCATCCACCTGTATTACCGTATACATCCACCCGCCTGTACCACCTGTGCCAACTATATGCATCCAACCACACCTGCACTACCATATACATCAAACGCCCCTGCACTACTTCATTCGTTGTCTTCACCTGTACTACTTCGCACGTCCATATACACCCGTACAACAAATACCCATCACCTGTACAAATTTATACATCCATCCACCTGAACTCCATTATACGTCAACCCTCGTGTTCTACTTTACACATTATCCACCTGAACTACTTAAATATATGTCCACCTGTACTATTTTATACAGCTATCCACTTTTTTCTACTTTATTCTACCTGAACTCTTTCATACGTCCATCCACCAACAAAACGTTGTACGTCCACCCGCTGTTCTACTTCATACATCCATCTACACCTGTACTCCGTACGTATGACAAAACATGTGCTTCTTTATAAATTCACCCCCCTGCGTTCTACTTTCTGCATGCAGCCACAGCGGCAATGTCGGACCATTTTTACTTCCAGCGCTGTTGCCACGCCGCGTGCCATCATTAGCGGATTACTCTCGAGCAGGCTGACGACAGATCGACTCTTGGGGTCCACATGATTATGAAACATTTAGCAGTTTGACGGGAAATCGACTCTTGCCTGGGAGGAGTCCACAAAATGTTAACACATAGAGCACACTGACAAACGCGAATCGACTCTAAAGCAACAATGCTTTGATGAATAGCACTTTAACGAGGGATAGGCTCTGAGGTCTGACTTGTGACAGACTGGCGACAGATTGATTCTGGGGTCCACCTGGTGATCAAACATGTAGCAGAATGACCAGGTAGTTGACTCTACGGTCCAGCTTGTGACAAACCATATAGCAGATTGATGAGAGATTGACTTTGGGGTCTTCCTAAAAGATAAAGCACATGGCGGATTGACGAGAAATTGATTCCGAGGTCCCTTCAATGATAAATGTACAGCACACGTGATAGGGAAACTGTAGCACACTGACAAGAAACTGACTCTCAGGGTTCACATAACGTTAACACGCATAGCAAATCGACAAGAGATTGGGGTCCACGTAACAAATACCACAGACTGATGAGAGATTGACTCTGAGAAGCTTGACAAGAGATTGACCAAGGTGGTTCATATGGTGACAAAAAACCTGCAGAAGGTTGGCCAGGGATTGACTCTGGGTGTTCACAATAGTAAAACCACTTATACCAGATTGTCTAGGAATTACCTCTGGGTTTTAACATGGTGACAGAACCGAGAGAAGATCGAGAAGAAATGGACTCTTGGGGTACACATGATGATGAAATGCACTGCAGGTTGATAGAGATTGGAGTTGGGGGGGGGGGGGGGGGGGTAGTTCACATGGTGACAGAATTTATAAAAGATTGGCAAGAGACTGAATCTTGGGGTCTTTATGATAAAAAAAAAAAGAGCAGACCAACAAAATCCTGACCGACCGTCGTGTGTGTGTGTGTGTGTGTGTGTTTCATGCGTCCTGTCATGTGTGTGTGTGTGTGTGTGTGTGTGTGTGTGTGTGTGTGTGTGTGTGTGTGCGCGCGCGCGCGCGCGCGTGTGCGTGTTTATGTTGTATTTGTGTGTGCATGTTCCCAGCTTTTTTGCAGAGTTCTAGTACAAAGAAAACATTTTTACAACTTGAGTGTATGCTTTTACATTGTGTGCCTTGGTATTGTCTTGATTACTTTAACCCCTTTTTTATTCCCCCCCCCTCTCCCTCTCCCCTCCCCCCCCCCCCCCCATCCCCCCCCCGCTCCATATTTTCCCCTCCGAATACCCCCCCCCCCCCCCCCCCCTCCCTCTCTCTCTCTCTCTCTCTCCGTCCCCACCCCTACCCGTCCCTTTTTGCGCTTCGAATATCCTATCCCCGACCCTCCGCTCGCTCGCTCTCTCTCTCTCTCTCTCTCTCTGCGCCTCTCCAATCAACAGCCGCCCCCAAGCCTCCCCCGCAGTCTGTCCAAGGGGGAATTCTACCCTACAGTTTACGTCGGCGATTTTGATGCTAGTCGAAAGGTTCACACTGCTTCACAACCATGGATGGAAAAAAAGAGCCTTCGGTTCTGAAACTGTTCTACCGGTATCAAATAAACCGTTACCAGCAGTCTACAAAGTTAAAGCGAAGTACCATTCCGAGTCGGTGTTAACAAGATATTTTGTTGTCATACACTTTTGGCGTGTGCTCTCTCTCTCTCTCTCTCTCTCTCTCTCTCTCTCTCTCTCTCTCTCTCTCTCTCAATGGTCTATGATCCTGGTATGATCCTGGTAAGGAAGGTGAGGATATTTGGGATACGCAAACGACAAACCATTTAATCCCACTGTTTGTTGTTGTTTTGTCATCGATCATCAAGATTCAATCATGTTCGAAAAATTCAAATTTCTGTTCATCATGCGACCACATTGCAACACCACCTCGTCCACCCCACCCACCCCTCTCCTCTCTCTCTCTCTCTCTCTGCACGAGTCCCGCTTCTTTGCAACTGCAAACGTATTACTAATATTATAAAAGTAGTTACAGACTCAGAATCAAAAAGTGAACTGAAGAAGACAGGGCGACCTTGTCGAAATATTCTCCAAGTAAGTTTTTGATTCGGAGTCTGTAACTACTTTTCTAATGTCGAATCCAGAATCCTATATTCTCATGTATTACCAGTATCACTTACCTTTCATAAGTGTCTACGCCAAGGCTTTACAATTTTGGTCAGTTTCCAACCAGCAACAATATCGCGACGTCAGCACCACAGCAGAGTGAAATGACCGAACTGCGCACACCTCTGGGCTGACCGTGTTCAAGCTGACATGTCCGTGGGAACATTGCGAGTTGCACGTGTATTTCGTAACCTGCTCTGTGAGTGTTGGGCCTTAGTGTCTTCGTTCAGTCTGCGCTGTCGCCCGTGTGTCGTCACCGTTCAGTGTCTGTGTGCACCATTGTTGTGACTGTATGATGACTGTTGTGATCATAAACTCTACTGTCGCGACTGTATCACTGCCGTAACTGTGACACCCCAACCCCCCAACCCCATCCCCTTTACCACCTTTCTGTTGATCTAGATGTTGTTGTTGTTGTTGTCGTTGTTTGTGACTGTCACTGTCGTTTCGAGGAGCCCCGTGCTTGTGGCTGCAAGCCTCACCGTCATAACAGTGATCCTCCCATTGTTGTTATGACTGCGGATTTTTACAGTTGTGACTATGTTCCCCCGTTGCTGTGATTGCATCACTGTTGTGACAGTGATTCTTCTGTCGTAGTCACAGTATCACGTTGTGATCGTGAGCTCTGTTGTTGTGACTGTACTGTTACCGTTACTGTGAGCCTGCGACGTGTCTCGCTGTGACACAGTGACACCTGCCGTGATTTAAGCCTACTGTTGTGACTGCGATCCCTGTGACTGTGAGTCTCATTGTTATGACTGCGAGTACCATTGTTGTATCTGTCAGCCCAGTTGCTGTGCCTATGAAGCCTACTGCCGTGACTCTGAGTACCGTTGAAATGACAATGGATACAAAAGTTGTCACTATAAACACCGTTTCTCTGACCCTGAGTTCTCTCTGCAGTTTCTGTACTGCAAGCATCGATGCTGTGACCGCCACGAGTGCCCTTCTAAATGTGGGCACCATTTGTTAAGATCGCAGGTGCCGTGTTGTGACTGTTGATACCACTGTTACGACCGTGAGTAACATAGCTGTGATAGAGGGTGCCATTGTCTTCACTAAGGCCATAATTGTGACTGCGAGTGCTGCTGCGATGCCACTGTTATGACTGTGAGTGCCCCATTGTTGTGCTTACGAACACCCACTCCTGGGAAAGCCCTGTATAGTTTGCTATGCTATAATATCAAAAGAGTGATGAGAATACTATTGTTGTCACTGAGAGCAACACCGTTGTGACCCAGTGCCATCGTCATACCATTATTATGACTGTGACCCATGTTTTTGTTGTTGTTGGGGGGGGGGGGGGGGTTTGTTTGTTTGTTTGTTGTTGTTGTTTTTTTTTGGGGGGGGTTGTTTTTTTTGTTTTTTTTTGTTTGTTTGTTTGTTTTTTGCAACGAAAGGAAAAAACACAAAAGTTAGACAAACCTTCAGAAATGGAAAAAGGCAAACGGTTTTTTTACATTATGGTATATCATACATTCATAATTATGCGTACAATATTGCACATTATATAGTTAAGGTCAGGACAAATTGTTAGCATCATGTTGTGACTATCACTGCCACTGTGATACCATTGTGAATACCATAGTGAATACCATGGTCGTGCTAGCATCATGTCTGTGAGCACGTTTGTTACGACTGTGAATGCCATTACTTTGACCTGTAAAAAGACAGCACTGGGTTGCCAGTGCCAGGGCTATGACCGTAGGAACTGGGGGTAATATTATGGACAGGGGGAGCTGCAATGAGCGTCGTGGGATTAATGCCACTATAGCAGCACGGAGAATGAGAGAGAAGAAACGTGTGTGCATTGTTACTGGGACGTTGTGAAACTGGTAATAATCATGATAATGACATCAGTATTCATCACCATCACTATCATCGTCATCATGGGGGAGAGGAGGAGGAGGAGGAAGAAGAAGCAGAAGAAGAAAAATGACACAACAACAACAAGAATCATCATCATCATCATCATCATCATCATCATCACATCATCATCATTATCATCTTAAAACGTGGAAAGAAATGGAATTGGCCGAGTTAAAACCTGACAGGACTCTTGAAACAGGGAGAAACAAAGAAAAAGGGGAAAAGGAACACACACACACACACACACACACACACACACACACACACACACACACACAGAGAGAGAGAGAGAGAGAGAGAGAGAGAGAGAGAGAGAGAGAGAGAGAGAGAGGAAAATATATGTGAAAAAGAGTCTGTGTAAGTGAATGGAAACCAAAGTAGGAAAAGACAGTGAACAGATAAGTTAGCAAAGAATTCACTGATAAAACAAATGGAGATAGTGAAGGGAGGCGAAAAGCGAAAACAGCTGCAACATATACATGAGGTAAATAACGAGTAGAATGGTATTGTGTCTGTAGTCAGTACTGCAGGCTCGAGTTGTGGTGGGTGGATGGGCACATGCTATTTGAGGATGTTTATAGGGTACCTTGTTTGACTTTATTTTTTTTTTCCAATAACACGGCACTGCACCCACCCAAACTTACTGAATTTGGTTGCATGCCTGATCAGTCAACTTGAATTTGATCAGAAATCAACTCAGTCTGTGTCATGCACATCACAGCGGTGAACTGAAATGTGCACATACTGCACGAAAAAAAAAAGGGTGCAAATCAAACAGGCCTGTGCAACAGAGCACATCTGAACTGCAGGAATACTGCAATGCACGTGCAACCCATGTCTTATCTGAACACAGGTCAGCCAGTTTTGAGAGACTGGTGGGCATTTATGCCTGTGTTTACGGCACTTTTGCAACCACCATGCCTCGGAGACAACGACTGAGTCAGGATGACCAAGGGCGGGCAATTGCGTGGCTTCAGGAGGGCGTGGGGGGTGCGAGAGGTTGGTCGTCGACTGTCAGTCGCCCATCAGTCATTCAGACTTTGAGAGACCGCTTCAACCAGAGACAGGAAGTGTTGCTGAGCGAAGACGTCCAGGACGCCCAGGTCCACCTCCAGGCAGCAGGACAGGTTTGTTGTCCTGTCAGCTCTGAGGCAGAGAACGGCCACTTCCGACACACACACTCAGGGGGCAGCTGCAAGCAGCCGGCAATGTCACCGTCAGTGACAGTGACCAGACCATTCGGAAACCGGTTGAGAGAGAGGCACCTGCGCTCAAGACGACCAGCCGTCCGTCCTGTCCTGACACCAGCTCACCGTGCTGCTCGTTTGGCTTGGGCCCAGCGTCACTTAGCATGGACCAGAGATCAGTGGGCAAGAGTATTGTTTACTGACGAGTCCCGCTTTGCCTTATCATTTCATGACGGCAGGAACCGTGTCTGGCGGCGGCAAGGAGAACGCTATCACGATGGTCTCGTGAGCGAGCGTGATCGCTATGGTGGTGGATCCATAATGGTGTGGGGAGGGATGGCACGGAACTACAGAACCCCCCTGCACATGGTGCAAGGCAACCTCAACGGTGTGGGCTACAGGGATGGCATCCTGCAGCCCCTTGTGCTGCCAGCGCTGCAAGCTATTGGACCAGGCGCGGTACTTCAAGACGACAACGCCAGACCTCACAGGGCTCGAGTCGTCAACAACTTTCTTCAGCAGCAACACGTGATCCACATGGACTGGCCAGCCTGCTCACCGGACCTTAATCCAATCGAGCACCTATGGGACGTGCTGCTGGGCCGGCGACTTCGAAGCAATCACCCCCGCCAGTTGACCTCAACCAGCTGTTCCAGTTCCTTGAGCAGGAGTGGCAGGCAATACCCCAGATGACTCTGAGGACTCTGACTCAATCCATGAGGCAAAGGTGCATCGCGTGCATCCACGCAAATGGCGGACACACGCGTTACTGACTGTGTTTTTGTGTATCTCTGGCGTTCTGACTTTTGAAAAGATGGGTAGTGGACTTGAAAGTGACAAAAAAATGCTGTTCAAATCAATTTTGTCATTAATCTGTGTCATTGGTGTTTTGATTAATGGCTGAAGGAAAGTTCGAAAGCATTTTTTTTTGGGTTGTTTCCGTTCTGTTGTGAAATAGCGAGAGAATTTCCAAGTGGCCTTTCAATTGTTTTGTCTGCGGTCCTGATGGCTCTGATCCGAACCACTTGTGGGGTTGGATTGTTATGTCTTGAACCCCCCCCCCCCCCCCCCCCCCCCCCCCCCCCCCAATTCCTCCCCGCTCCATCTGTCAGTGAACAGGTACGTGATTCAGTCCAGGGAAAAGTAAGGCGGTGGAAGGAGAGGGATAAGCCCTACCTTCCAAAAAGCCGTCCCCAGAACACAGTAAACCTTTCACAGTTCGCTGCAACCTCTAACAACAGCTCGCCGCTCCTTCGGCTGTTACACTATGGAATCTTTAACCTGGACATTGTCCAGTAATCATAGTTTTATCGACTGTTGCCGCCGAGAGGTTAGTCTCTGGTTGGTACTTGATACGGGACAGTGAGATACAGTTCTGATGCAGGGTTGTTACTAAGATTGCGGCCGGATGGTGACGTTGCCCTGGCCGTCCTTTTTTTGTACGATTGACGTATGGGGATCCTCTACGCTTCAACATGGTGGTGTTGGCACTGACTGGCAAATGTTTTAATGGGCACAAATAAAGAAAAAAAATCCACCGATCAACATTGAAAATGTACATAAGCGCCATACATGGTTATGAAACACGTTACACGCCCTATCTCAAATCCATCGAATCATGACATTTGGAGAATGCAATTTACACAGACAGATTTCAGCATCACATTGTTCTGATCAGGCTCCAACATGCAAACGTTATGGGGGAAAAAAAATCTGACTGGCAGTTTTAGTCTTCAACTGTTTCCCTCGCTTCTAACTGCAGAACAACGTGCTTGATGCACCATGTCCATGTTCAAGTGTGGGTAATCGATTAACGGTATGACTGCCTGTTGAAGATACGAGTTCTCTGCCATTGGAGTGTGTGCGCACACTAATACGGGCCTGAGACACGTTTTATAACGACTCACAAGCTTTGAGGGATCCCGTTTTTGCTTTTCCGTCGGTCGGTCCTTCATCCGTAGTTCATCGTCGACAACTCTCCCGCGGACTCGTCTATGGACAGTCGATGAGAATTGATAGCTTCATAAACCGGTAATGGCTTCTCC
>JADBJO010000014.1:415000-430000 GCA_016801955.1 Conus betulinus
CCAGACAGAGCCGGCTGCCACGCACAATCTTTGTAGAACATATATCTGTTGCCGGCACTTCTTGTTAATATAAAATAGTATTGGATCTTAAGTTGAAGATGTGTTTGTAGCTTTCCTCATTTAGAGGGGAAAAAAAAGGAAGATAACATTTTTTACCGCCAACAACCACACACTCAACCGGGACCAGGGCAGACACACCTTGCCATCGGTGTACAACACCCCCATTGTTCAGTCACATGACCAGGGTTCGACCCGTGGTCGTGTGCACTGAACGCCAGTTCACCCAGTAGTAGCCACACCACCGCTGAAGAAGACGGACGGAGGTCTGTCAAAAGCTCCAGGTAAGTGCTATTCCTAGCTGAGTGACCTGTTTGAATCCGGTAGTCGTTATAACATTTTTACTATTTACCAATTTCACCCACTTCTCGTGCTATATATTGTCCCAAGCAGCAGAGAGAATATCTCTGTTGCATGATTCTGATCACTTGTTTGTGCACGGCTGCGATGGGTATTTCGTAGTCCATGTTGACAAGAAAGATAACAAGTGAAAAAAATCAGAGGAGGAGTTCGGTCCCTTCACCCGGACTGCCAGGGAAAGTACGGTTTGCACGACCGGCAAAACCACGGCTGTCATCACACGGGTCAGGCCGGGTGCACTATGCACGGCTTTGGCCGTCGCCAGTTAGTTGGAAAAGAGATGAACCGGAGCAGGTTTTTTTTTTCTCCCGGACGGGAGGCGCATGGCCGGGTCCGTGTCCACTATGTACACAGGCTATGATTACCATCACCACCCTGCACAAGTCGTCTGTTCTATGTAGAAAGAAACTCGTGGAGAGCGTGGCAGCAGAGAGTCCTCAGAAGAGAAGCCCCCTTCAAGCAAGTGTTTTTTCGGCCCCTTATCTCCTGACACTCTAGGGGGGTTGGGCCACACCCGGTTCATGACTCCGGATGTCCCTCTGCTGCCCCTTTTTTTCCCATATTGGCATGTGCCATGGCTGGGATTCGAACCCATGACCCTTCCATACATGCTCATTTTCCACTTAATGACTCGCACTCTAACCACTGAGCCACTGGGGCACCTGATATTTGTAGGGAAATTTAAGCCTTATGAAGTTCACTTTTGTTCCTCCTTGACCAGATCCAGCTTGAATACCTCTCTGCCACTTCTGCCATTGCTTTCAGGGCTCTGGTTTTTTTTCCCTCCCTGCAACTGAGAGCTGTTTCATGAGGCTGTATGCAGACGTTCCTACAAACCCCCTAGCTCCAATTTCTGCAGTGAAGACTTTGACCAGATAGCCTTTTCTCCTCAGGCTGTTTGCCAGATCAGCATACTTTTCAGTCTTGTAGATTTGAGCTGCCTCCATTCTGTTCTCATATAGCACCATGAGCTCGATCATGATCAGCTGTCTGGTTGACCGAGAGTGGACTACTATGTCTGGTCTCATGCCACTCTTGCTGATGATCTCTGGGTGACTCTTCCATTCTGGGAGGTCTGCAGTGCATTCCCAGTCATCTGCCACGTCCAGCACACTCTGCCTGCATGTTCCGAGTGGCACTGTTTGTTCTTGGCCATGATTCGCTACCTACCTCCTGCCGTGAACAATGTTGCGGGTGCTTTTGGAGTCCTGATTTTCCCTTTTGTGGTGTTGGCACTAGCCCAGACTGCTTGTACAATCTCTTTGAGCATTCATGTGCCTCCATGTGTACCTTCCTTGAGCCAGGGCTACTTTACATGAGCTTAGAACATGCTCCTCTGTTTTTCATGGCACAGGGGGCATGCAGGATCGTCTGTTTTTCCCCACTTCACCAGGTTTGCACTTGAGGGTAGAAGGTCACATGCGGATCTGAGAATGAAGCTGATCCTGAGAGGGGCCATGTGCCAAATGTGTAATTTATAGCCCTCTCCTGATCTCGTCGTACCTGGCTAGGGGAGTTGTTTCCTGTATTACTGAACCTGCGTTCTTCGGTGCCGGACGGCATTTACCATTGTTGTTAATACAAAACAGACAGGCTTGAGGCGTTCAGACGATGACCGTGTTGTTGCCTTCTCCAACAATTTTTCAACTGGACACCACACAGTCACCAGGGCGTTCAGGCTGACTCTACAGTTGCTGCAAGTCCAGTGACTGGCATTTTCAAAAGAAAATCGAACAACTGCCGTAAAGCCGTAAAGGAGATCAATGGCGTCCTATCGCCTTTTGTCAGACTACGTTAGCCAGAGAGAGAGAGAGAGAGAGAGAGAGAGAGAGAGAGACAGACAGACAGACAGACAGACAGACAGACAGACAGCAGGCAGGCAGGCAGGCAGGGCAGGCAGGCAGACAGACAGACAGACAGACAGAGGTTTTGACGCTTTGACTTTTACTGTCATTAGCTAAATAGGCCAGATGACAGAGGGATGCACAAATCATGTGAATCTGAATGGAGTAACAAAAACATAGAAGTAGCATATACTTCACACACACACACACACACACACACACACACACACACACACACACACACACACACACACACACACACACACACACACACACACACACACACACACATATATATATATATATATATATATATATATATATATATATATATATATATATATATATATATATCACACAGCATATCCAGCTATTAATAAGATCATTCAAGTATGGTATTAGTTTATATTTTGTCTTCATTTTTTTTTTTTTTCAAATTCATACTCTTTAAGGTTCATCAAGTGGTAAGTTCATAATAAACGTAATCCATTTCATGCACTCACTTTTTGAGCATTTTCTTCTTCCACGTCGATCCTGCCTTCCATATATTCTCTGCAAGACACACACAATTATATTGTTGCTCTCACACATAACGATTTCGATTGTCCTTCTCTGCTGCTTTTACTTTCAAACAATTCGATGTTTTTTTCATTCTCCCTTAATTCATCCTAGCCTGTATACCCAAAAGCGAAATGATTCTTATCCTCGGAGCCTGACCACACATCGAACAGGTGTGGAGGAGTAGAGGTGAGGGGGCGAGAGCCTGTTGGCATTTTATACCAAACCACGTTTTGTTCGAGTTCAGACTAAACGTTTTCTCTGAACCTGGCAAAACAGACTTTGAGGCATCTAATTGTAAACAACTCAAATGTGTCTTTCAGTTTACTACTTTGATTTAAACGAAAAGAACCAGTTACATTTTTCAAATTTGTCCATTTTCCCATTTGTTTGCGTGATGCGATAAAGTTATCGTTAACTTCAGATATAAAATGATATTCGTCTCCTACTCCTTGGCACTCCCAAACATGTCCAAATCCAGCTCTGTTAAAGTTTTCTTGATTTAAAAAAACCTATTCTCTGCACCTCTTCCTCTTGCATCGACAGCATTTTGTATGCTCGTCTACACAGTCCCAACATTGGTAACCTGGTTATTTCCATCCAATATTTTAAAGACTTTACATTATTTATACATAATGGATACCTGCCTGATTCGACATACAAAACGGCATTCGACGAATGCAACGGCACGCTAATGAAACGCTTGACAGTAAATGTATGCACTTTTTCCACGTAGTTATTGCATAGGTTAAAACCAGTCTACCTGCGAATCAAAAATTTTCAAGAGAGAGAGAAAAAAAAAAGATTAATTCGACATAACCTAATTTGTGCATATTTGATCATTTCTATCTCACCTTTTTACCTTTCTCAACTTGATTCGGTTCATGTAGATATCAAACTTGGCAACGTGGTGAACAATATTCCAATATATCCGTAGGAGTTAGTTACGGTTGTTTCACCATCTCCATGTAACCGTTTTTTCATGTGCTGAAATGTAAACATCCACTGCGAAAAATCATTACATAAGCCTTTTCCAGATTCGCTGTTAAGGGATTGATCCGATTTCTGTTGCAGCGGATTTAAATGATTTTGAAGTCCGGTGGAAAACATCAGCCATTCTATACGATTTCGTTGTGCTCGTATGAAGAGGGACACCTAAAGCCAGTTTAATGGCTTTGCTATCTGATCTTTGTAACTTGTTTAGGAACGTCTTTGGAGCAGAAAAGAATACCCCCTGACCATACATTAATCTAGATCTAACAAGTGAATTGCAAGATGGACAAGAGTTTTCGGGTCCTGACCCCAAGTTTGCTTACTCACTATCTTTAAAAAGTTCACACTTTTCGTTGCTTTTGACAACATGGTGTCAAAGTTGTTGTGTTTATTTTTTCAGTTTAATTCTGGCGTAAGACAAAGCCCTAAAAATTCAGTTCAGTTTTGCAAGTAACTGACCATCAATTTGAAATTTAGGTAGCTTTTCTGGATCAGCACCATTGTTGAAAAGAACTATGCCATTTTTTTGCGCTGAAAATTCTAAATCATCAATTATCATACATTTGTTCAATTTATCAAGCTCTGTCTGGTATAATCTGTTTATATGATTAATAAAGCGTAATCCAGTCGGCGACGAAATGATCGAATCACACTTCGAAGTTCAGAGTTAAAATGTGTTCTGTGTGTGTGTGTGTGTGTGTGTGTGTGTGTGTGTGTGTGTGTGTGTGTGTGTGTGTGTGTGGACAAAGTGGGGAGAGAGAGAAAATGTGAAAGAAAGGAGAAATAAAATGGGAAAAGGGGGGGGGGGAGGGAGAGAGAGAGAGAGAGAGAGAGAGAGAGAGAGAGAGAGACAGACAGACAGACAGACAGACAGACAGACAGACAGACAGACAGACAGACAGACAGAGAGAGAGAGAGAGAGAGAGAATTGATGCGGGAGCCGCCACTAACTTGTGCCACATGAAAACAAGTAGCTTACGTATGAAGAATTGAAACCGATTTGAAATGCAAACAAAAATAGTTTAAACCGTCTTTAGATGAAAAGATTATTTTGCTCAATCAGGCTTTAATTGTATGTTTGTTTCCTCGTTCTGCTTTGATGTGGTTGTTATTGTTTAAAGGCATCAAACATTCAATTTTAAATTGGTTCGCCTTTGGAACGGAAAGAACAAGAAATGAACGCTACTACGGGTTTTGTGTGCTTTTCTTTTTCTTTAAAATCACACGCTTGTTTCCATTTTGTAATGTGAAAAATGATAATGTTCCTCTTTGGCAAGTCTTCTTATGTTATGTTATTTTTGTTGCTGTTGTTTAAAGAAGCATTTCAAAGGTCGTAAGAAACTAGCAGTGTGAAGTGTATCTCTTTGCCTCTCGGTGTTTAGATGACTCATATGCTGGCGATTCCTTTTTTTTTTTTTTTTTTTTGGTTTCTTCTCTAATTATGCATCCTCATTTGTAACATCTTTTGTCATTTCATTCATGTCTTGTCATCACTTCTGAGAAAGATTTCATCTCGAAACATCGACTATTATGGGCTGGTTGGTCGTTTTTTTTTTTTTTTTTTTGTTGTTGTTTGTTGTTTTTTTGGGGGGGGGGGGGGGGGTTCTGCACCCCTTTTCTTTATCAAAGTAATTATCAAACCATTTCATCGAAAGTTAATTTAATGTTATGGTATTCAGAATTTTCTCCTCACGACACGCTATGAACATCTTTTTTTCTGACAGAACCATCTGTTTGTTCGTTTGTTTCCAAAATGTGAAAGATCCCAAACTGCCAGTCAAAACAACAACTCAGATTTGCTTTGCTAGAACATCGAATTTCATGAAGAAAAAATGGTTGTGGTTGTGATAACTACAATACAATCGTTAGAACTGAATGTCAGCGCTCCTACTTTCTGTTTTACTCTGTTGTTATCACAACTAAATGAAGCACACACACAAAAACATAAAGAGAGGAGAGAGACAGAGAGAGAGAGAAGGGGGGGGGACAGACAGACAGACAGAGGAGAGGGGCATAGTGAGAGAGGGAGCGTAACAAAGAAAGCATGAGAGAATGGGGATATGTTAATTGCCCACACCGTTATGTCGATGGGGGAGAGCGTAGACTTCCGCCAAAGTGGAAGAGATCGTAGATCCGCTCTTTAATCGAGATTCGCGCAGCGTATCCCAAACACACAAAAAAAAATAGTTAGTTCACCCATGGACCACATGTCATCTTCACACCAAGTTTCATAAAGATTTGTGCGTGTTGAGGGGGGGGGGGGGGGGGGGGGGGGGGGGGGGGGGGGTGCAAATCTGCAGATTATAGTTGGCAGAGGCGATTCGTTTGATGAGACAGTGAAGCCAAATGGTTGAAACTGATTACGATCTGATTCGTCTTTTGTAAGACTATTTTACATATAAATCTGGTGATCCATGATTGACTTTTAAAAAAAAATCTGATGTTCAATCAAGGGAATCAGAAAGTTGCTACCGATGGCTAATCTGGCTTTGACGACGACTGAAAGAGGGCTGGTAGAGCTCGAAGCCACGTTGACAATTGAACCAAACCAAAAAAAAAAAAAACAAACAAAAAACCAATAGGAATCATCTCCTACACCTGGCAGAAATATTTTCCTGTATTTTTCGTCACTTGTCAACTTATCAGCTAAATTTCATTGTGTAAACTTCATTAGAATGTATACAAATGTACATCATATGTTTGAAAGTTTGTTTTGTAAAGCTAAACCTAGAGTCTTGTACTTTGGTGTTCATATCTGCGAAAGCGCACAGCGTTATTAGTATTAGTTAGTATCATCATAATCATCATCATCATCACCATCATCATCATCATCATACATGAAACAATCCATAGACACGGTCTCAGAAAGTTTCCCCACAGGAGATGCAAAGTGTAATGGTTTACATCAAAACCACTTCATTGAGTTTCTCGCTGTTTTGTTGAAGGTGACTTCTGCATTCTCGCAGCACTGCAAATTGACATCAACAAGTATGGTTCAATATCGAGAATAAGTAACTTCAGATACTGCATTTTCATTCGTCAGCCACTCGTTGCTCTGTCGTATAGCATGTCTTTCATTCTCAAGTGACCACTAATTTGTGTTCGTTTCACCGCCTCGTCTACCTTCCATGCTGGCTCAGTTCTCGAGCTGCTCATTCGGGCCAGGAAAAGACAAGGACTGTTATGGGCTTTGATACTTCTGTGCTCCCGTGCAGGATTCAGTGTGTGTGCGTGTGTGTGTGTGTGTGTGTGTGTGTGTGTGTGTGTGTGTGTGTGTGTGTGTGTGTGTGTGTGTGTGTGTCAAGATGTGATCTCTTTGTGAATTATACATTAATGAATTTAACATATGATACATGGACAAACAAAACGAATTGTCATCATCACCTCATCATCAATGTTATCATCATCATCATCATCATCATCATCATCATCATCATCATCATCATCGTTATTGTCGTCGTCATCATCGATCATCATTAGTATTGTTGTTGTTGTTGTTGTTGTTGTTGTTGTTTACGCTATCATTTGCTGCTGCTGCTGCGACTGCTACTACTACTACTACTACTACTACTACTACTACTACTGCTGCTGCTGCGGTTGCTGCTGCTTCTGCTGCTGCTACTACCTCTTCTACTACTACTACTGCTGCTGCTGCTGCTACTGCTGCTGCTTCTACAACTACTTTTACTACTACTATTACTACTACCAACCACCCCTACTACTACTGCTGTTAAAGCAGCTACTACTGCTACTGCTGCTGCTGCTACTACTACCACTACTACTACTACTACTACTGATACCAAAGTAATCAGTAGATAGCGCACTCGTAAACGAAATGATACCCCATGTACGACCACGCCATTACACAACCATAGGGCCTTTAGCGTAAAACTCGGAACACTACAGTGATAGTTTACACATACGATGTAAACACAGTCTCTATGCGGCAAGAACTCTGCCCAACACACCGAATCAGCTAATCGAACAAAACCCCGACTACCCACCGCTTTTCCAAACCACCGTTTCACAGACTTTTAATTTTGGCCTCAGTAACCTCTAGACATACTGGAAATTAAAAACAAATGGATTTAGAAAGGGGCAGACAGAGAGACAGGGAGGGGGGGGAGGTAGTAGATACAGATAGACAGACAGACAGATAGATACATAGATAGATGTATAGATACATAAGTACATAGAAGCCGATATATAGAGACAGATATATTCCGTTTGATTTTGGCTAAGTTAAAAAAAAAAAGATTAGAGAGACGCTACTCCAAAACGATGTCTGAAACTGGCAGAAACTGGTTCAAGTTACTGACAGACCTTTTTAAAGCAGACAATCACCAAAAAACACTGAAGCTAGTCATCAAAGCTGAGCTAATTCAACATCATCATCAAAAAAAAATATTGAAGATAGTCATCGAAGCTTACTGCTTCAACAATCAACAACAAAAAAAAAATATGGAAGACAGTCATTTAAGCCGAGCAAATTCAACAATTAACAACAACAAATGTTGGAGACAGTCATCGAAAATGAGCCAATTCAATAATCAAAAAAATTCATTAAAAATAGTCATCGAAACTGACCTGATTCAAGTTGAAGACCACTCGAGAAGCTTCCAGCTGAACTGTAAAAACTGAATGCCCGGTATAAGGCATTTCACACCTGTTCGTAACCGTCATGATTGATATCCCTGTCACTGCCACCGCCACTGTCGCTACTGCTACTGCTCCTTCTGTTCCTCCGTCTCTGTCAACCTACCACAAGCCTTACGACCAGATATCACTAAACACACACACACACACACACACACACACACACACACACACACACACACACACACACACGCACGAAATCTAACGGAAGGAAATATTGAATTTTTCAGGTGGATGTAGCTCTTTGGACGTGCGCCCAGAAGACAGCCCACTGGCCCACAGCAGCACCATCATCAGCACCACGTCCACCTCCACCACCAGCAGCAACAACACCAGCAGCATCAAAGGACGCTGCCGGTCCCCCGTCACCCAGCCCCTCCGCCACCGCCAGCTGCCAGCCTCCTCTGGCAGGAGGAACCCAACGTCCCTCGCGGTCACCTCGCCTACCCCCACCTCCACTACCCCTTCCCCTACCCCCACTGGATCCCCCCTCCCTGCTCTTCTTCGACACCCCCCCTCTCCGTCCTCCCCCGGTGAGGTCCGACGACGAGGCGAGGCCCACGGCGGGGGACCTGGCAAACAGAACGGCGTGCAGGTCCACAAGGAATTCCTGGATCGCCTGCAGAGCGCCCAGGCCCGCGGGTACGACCTGGCATCTTCAGGTTCCCCATCACCGAGTTCCTCTTCTACAACTACGGTCTGAGGAGCTATCTGGATTCCTCGTCTTCCCCGTCCTCCCCGTCCTCCTGCTCCTCGGCTTCCTCGGAGATCCCTGCCTCTGTTCTGTCCGCGGTCCATCCGCACGCGCGCATCATCATCATCCACGATCGTGCGGTTCCGCCGCGTACAGGGCCGAGGACCCGGCAGGCAGCCCGAGGAAGTCCGGAGCGGCGTCCAAGTCAGCGGCTTCCAGAGGTTCGGAGCCCCCTCCACGGCTTCCCAACGGTGTGTGTGTGGGTCCGTGGGCTTGACGCTGCCCACGGTGTGTCCGTACTTGGGCTACAACTGCCCCAATCTTCACAGCGGCCGCCCGCACAGGTTGTGGGACTGCGTGCTGGGACAGGCGGCCGCCCGCCTCCTCGGCCTTCTCCACCTCGTCCTCTTCCTCCTCCTCACCCTCTTTGTCGTCGCTGGAGGAGGGTAGGGGTGGGGGCGGGGACGGGTCCGTGTGGAAAGGGGGGAGGGGAGGAGGGAAGACGGCCAGCGCGTATCCTGGCAGGTATCATCCTTTTGCTCGCGTTTGAAGGGCAGGAGGAGGAGAGAAGGTGGGGACTGATGGATGGTGGGGGTGGGGGTGGGATACGGCGGGGGGGGGGGGGGGGGCTGGGGGGGGGGGAGATGGAATGTTGGAAGGGAAAAGGAAGGGGCGAGGTATGGGGGGGGGGGGGTGGGGGGGGGGGGGGGGTAACATGAGAGGTTCATGCGTCTGATATACATGTGAGGATTTGTGGTTGCGGGTATGTGTGGATGCGTGTCTGGTTGTTTATGTAATCACTTCCCTCTTTTGTCCCCATGCACATTATCAATGCGCTTATCTGTCTGGCTGTCTGGCTGTATATCTGTCTGTCTGTATGTCTGTCTATCCCTCTGCCTGTATTGTTTCAGGCTGACTGGTGATAAGCGATATAGATTGAACGAAGCAATTGGCCTTGCACGCGCGCGCGCGCGCGTGTGTGTGTGTGTGTGTGTGTGTGTGTGTGTGTGTGTAAGTTATGATCTCGAATCTTCGAAGTTGCTGATGAGATTTAACAAGGTGTTGTGATCCACACAATTTGAACGAATGCATTTTCTTTTTCGAACTATTTCAACGTTATTCAGATCGCTGTACACTTTCAAATGACTACCATGTTTTTTGTTTTTTTTTCCCTTTCCTTATCCTGACAGTTGAAAATGATACCAAATACTTGTGCCTGCATACCTGAAAAATATGTCTTTCTTCCATACACATTCTGATCTGATCTGATACATGTAGGCTTGTGTACCTGTTCATATATTTGTTTCCTTTTGCTTAAGTCTGAGACTGCCTGTATTCAGTAATGTGTTCTTGTGTGCAATTTTCGGTTCCATTGATTCATCTCTGAAAATTCTTTACACATTCACCCCGGAACAAACAGATGAGTGTTGATACCCCAGCACATCAAAATACTCGAAGAAAATCACACAGATAACTTCTAGTCAAGGACAGCTCATGGAAATAGTTTTAAAAATCTACTTCGGGAAAAAAGTTCCATGGTAAATTTTTGAGTATTCCAGTACATTTTTGAAAATATTTACACCAACTTAAAAAAAAAATCTTCCAAATGCTCCTTTAATGCTTGTCTCGGTACAACTTTTTTTTCTCACAGCGATGTCATTTTGAAATCCAAATATACAGATGATTACACTATAAGACATACATATATAGATTTTCTGACACCGATTATTTGAAAATGCTGTTCACCAATTTTTACCTTGTGAGTTTGCATAAATTTCAAGCAGGTATGTAACAATTTATGTGCATTGACTGTTAACGGTCCTTCATTTGCTCTCTCTCTCTCTCTCTCTCTCTCTCTCTCTCTCTCTCTCTCTCTCTCTCTCTCATCTGTCATTGTCTCTGTCTGTCTGTCTGTCTGTCTGTCTGTCTGTCTGTGTCTCGTCTCTCTCTCTCTCTCTCTCTCTCTCTCTCTCTCTCTCTCTCTGCTTTTAATGTTTCTAATCCCTTTTCTCTACGTTCCCTTTCTGGCCTTTTACAATAGAGATTACAAGAGAACACTAGCCCTTGTCATAGTACATTGAAACCGATGTGAATATTTTGAATATGTCCTGATCTTGCCGTCAAGGGTCAGACAGTATATCAACTGATGTGTACATATATCCCCCTACATCCCCACCTTCTATCCTACATCCCACCTTCTGTCTCTGTCTCTCTCTCAGTCTCACTCTCTCTCTCTCTCTCTCTCTCCTCTCTCTCCCCCCCCCCTCTCTCTCTCTCTCTCTCTTTCTCTGTGTGACACACACACACACACACACACACACACACACACACACACACACACACACACACACACACGAGCCCGCGCGCGCGCGCGTTTTTCAAATTTTTGAAAAAAAGCTTGATTTACAATCACAAATTCTACTGCCTGTTTTCTTTGCTGGGCCTTAATTTCCCTTTTTTCTTGTGATTAATTCCCTGAACTGCGTAACATCTTTTTCACATGTTTTACAGGAGAATCTCTATCTTATCAAGTTTTTAAATAATGATTTTAGTTGCTCTTTTCTTGTCCAATTTTCAATGATACAATTTCCTGAAATTACGTTTGTTACGTTTTTTGTCCGGTTGTATTATTTTCTGATTGTAAATAAACGATGAGTTTTCTCATTTCACGTCTTTTATTTATGTACGTGTGGATCTCTCTCTCTCTCTCTCTCTCTCTCTCTCTCTCTCTCTCTCTCTCTCTCTCTCTCTCTCTCATCCACCACCACCAATTATGCACACACGTTCAAATTGAACTTCAAAGAGTAAACTGATCGTAGTCGTCACGTTAAGTGTACACAGGATTGTCTATTTCAGAAATGTAACGTAATTATTTACCAACGACCCAGTGAAGTATAACAGCGCTTGCACACGCCAATAATGAACACTGGTGCAA
Organism: Conus betulinus; assembly: GCA_016801955.1. Classification (NCBI taxonomy): domain Eukaryota; kingdom Metazoa; phylum Mollusca; class Gastropoda; order Neogastropoda; family Conidae; genus Conus; species Conus betulinus. The sequence continues at coordinate 427,098 of JADBJO010000014.1, forward strand.
CACGACGACAAACAAGGACAGGAGAGAGACAGAAAAAAACGAAGAGGACAGGAAATGTTACACAGCAAGAGGAAAGGCTCCCGTTCCTGTGAAATAACACGTACGTGTTTGAGTACCAGTGTGCTTATGAGCTCCACTACGCGGTGTTTTCAGATGCGATAGGCAAAGACACAAACACGCGTAGGTACACGTACCCGAGGAGAAGAAGAAGAAATAGGTAATGAAGAAAGACAACGGTGAAGAAGAAGAAGAAGAAGAAGAAGAAGAAGAAGAAGAAGAAGAAGAAGCAGTTGAAGACAAGGGCGAAGATAAAGAAGAAAAGAAGAAACCTAGCGTCGGAATAGGATGCAAACAGCAAAGATATAAGTGCATACAAACAAGATCATGAAGGAGAAAAGACATGAAGGAGAATGAACAGGAAGAAGAGCAGGATGAGCAGGAGGGGGAAACAGAGAGATACTGAGAGAGAGAGAGAGAGAGAGAGAGAGAGAGAGAGGGGGGAGAAAGAAAATGAGAGAGACAGAGACAGATATACAAAAACAGTGAGCAGCCTTTAATGACTTCAATACCAAATAGAGCAAATTTAGAAACACGTGCGGCAAAGTGTTCTTATGATGTTATTCATCCCTCAATTTCAATGCTTTAAACAAACCCCAAATAAAAAAAAAAAAGCAGCAACAGGACAGCAATAGGACCAGAACATGACAACAAGCATAGCTTTGAATACATAAGGTTGGAATACTGATTCTGGCTGACAGTTTCTCTAACAGTAGAGAGGCGCTTCTATCTAAGATTTAAAAAAAAATAATTCATCCTTCCACTTTGTGGATAAAGGACACAAGAAACATGTTGCTATTTTCTACTGGTATTGGTGAGCAGCAGATCAGATATATCCCATTCTAAATCCTGTTAACAACAAATATCGCTTCACACCATGATTACTGCAACATCTTTACTACCAAAAGCTGAATTTCTCAGTCGATCAAGTATGTTCATTCAAGTTTTGCCATTCGCTGTCAGCTAGGCGTTGAAGAAAAGCATTTGATAAAGTCCTCAGCATCTAACGCCGCCGTGGTTGGCCCAGACATGGCCAAACCCATGCTCGCACAAGAGAAGCGTGTTCCTGAAAGTCAGGTGCTCGTACCACCATACTGAGTAACATTTTATAAGTTTTACATTTTAGACTAAACTCTTCCATTTCCAATTCATTCAATCGATAACGAATTCAAATGAAAGCGAGAATTAGTGTATGGAGTAAGAAACATTAATAGGCAAAAAAAGCTGAGAAACGCATTGAACAGCAATAAAGCCAACAGAAACAAACACATGACAACAACAACAGCACAAAACTGAGTCAAAGACAGTCACAGGAGAGAGGAAATTACTGTCACGGAAAGTTATGATGTGTAGGGGGATATAATTTATACCGAAAAAGCCCCTTGGATACCTACGATTGGGTGGAGGAGGGTGGTCAAGGGGGAGGAGGGAAGAAGGGTATGAATAAAGATGGAAAGAAAGAGAAAGATTGGGGTAGGAAGAAAAAAGAGAGATTTTGTTGTGGAATCGTTGAATCTAGCTGACAGACATGGAAACAGCCCATAAAACAAAAAACGACGGTGACTAGTTATCTGTTTTCCCAGGAGGCGAAAAACCAGAATAATTCATAATCAACTGGTGTCTAATAATACGTTTAGAATAGGCTCTTCCTACGGGTTTAAACAGAACACAATAAAGATCAAAAGAAAAGAAAAGTACTATTCATACTTATCACCAACTCCCACAATTTATGGCCAACATATATAAGGAATAACATCAGAGTGACTCGGAAATCAATCAAAATAAAACAAATGGAAAAGGACCTGTACTACTGCTCATTAACGATTTAGAAAAGGCCTTTGACACCCTGAGTTGGAATTTTCTATTCGAAGTCTTGAAGACATCTGGCACTAGGGATAGTGTTTCACGCTGGGTAGAAATATTTCATAAAAGCATAAAGTCCACAGTGACTATAATCGGAAATACCATCCAGTCACTAACTGGTAGAAATATAATACAGGCAAGGAGACCCACTATCACCATATCTGTTATTCTTACAACAGAGCTCCGGGCTGTATTGTACAAGGAAGACCAATTAATAAGAATATCCATGAGCTCAAATGGGAAAGCTAGTCACAGAGTTTTCATCATTTAATGGATACGTTTCTGAGAGCATTGCTCATTTTTTGACCAGTTCTATATGTGTCTTTAACTCTTAAGCCTAGCTCACGCGCCGAGATATGCTAAGATCTCCAAAGCAACGTCTTCTGCATCTTAATTCTCATCGATTGTTTAAAAAAAAAAGACTACAAAGTTTTTTAGCACCTCACGGTAATCTCTGATCTGATGTCCTCTCCACGCCTATGCCCATGATCAGTTCGTTGTCAAATCGTCAGTAGCCGCAAGTTTTGTTATGTTTTTTTGTTTGTTTTTTTTTTTTTGCAAACTGCCGTTTGCAAACTGACGTTTGTAGACGTGTAAGATTCTACATAGCAAATGTAATAACTTTTGTTTCCCGTAATCAGACACCTAGACTTGTGAATAAGATTTCGCTTGCTTGTTCAAAGACTGTATGAAAATATCATCGGGATACGGTATGGAAATTAGCACAGAGAAGACCATGCTGATATTGAGACGTAATATCATCATCAACATTGATATATGGACAGAAGCTAGGAACTTTTCAGTAGCCGTTCACGTACCTGGCAGTGTGGGATACAAACCAGAAATTCTGCATTTAAGGTCAATGACATCTCCACGGAACCTGAGATCAGGTTCGTGCGTGCACTGGTGTACGTCATCATCCTGAAAATACGCCAGACATGGACCCTTACCACGGATCCGGAAAGAAGATTCCAGACCATGGA
>JADBJO010000014.1:435000-440000 GCA_016801955.1 Conus betulinus
GACTTTTAGTCAACAGTAATGCCCGTGGCTTGCCTAAAGCTCAGATGTATACGTTGCCAAAATAATCTGAGAGGATATTGTTTTTGCACGTGTAGGAAAGTCGATATCTGATCTAATTTTAATCTCATTTTTTCACATCATCCTTGACTGGAATGCTTCTTATAAATTTTGTGGCGGCCACTTCCCTCTGATCATCTGAGGGAAAAATTTGAGCTTTGTTATATGTTCGAAGACAAGATGCACGGGTGGGAAGACCCATTGCATGTTTGAGCGCTTTGCATTCTACACTTTGAAGCTTCTTTAATAGATATTTTTGGTGCACTAAAAAAAAACACTTCTTGCGCGAATGTTAATTTTGATCCTATTAGAGATTTACATAGATAAATTTAAAATGGACGTGTCTTGTCCCCATCTCTGTGTACTCACAATTTTGAGAACATTTAAAGTTTTCCTTGCTTCTGTCAGCAAATAATCTATATGTTGATTCCAAGACATTTTTAATGTGAGGTAAACGCCCAAAAACTTGATTTGTGAAGCATAATTAAGAACTACACACATTCATTTTGAAAATAGGTATTTTGTCAGGATTCTAGCCACTGTTGAATAAGACGACGATGTTTGTTTTTTCTGTAGATAAACTTAGTCCATTCTTTGTCAAATACTCTGCTATAATGTCGAGGTCTTTTTGATACACGTTTTAGTATGGTTTATGCTACGTAATAGATCAGAGTTTTCTTTTTTAAGGTTACTTCCATCCACATGCATACGATTATCGTCAGCATATTGAATTAAGATGACATTTTTGGAAATTTTACCGGGTAGATTATACGTTAGTAATGAAAATAGGAAAAGAGCAATTATTGATCCTTGATGAATATCTTTTGTAAGAGTTCCTTTAGTTGAATACATGTTCCCTATTCTAGTTTGATTTTTTTTGATACTTTAGAAAACATTTCATATAATCATGAATATGACAGGACAGACCATTTTTTTTTTTAATTTAAGTTAGAGCGAAGAATGCCAGACTTGATCGTAAACCTTATTCATGTAAAAAAAAATGTCGCTAATATACATTTACGTCTAGCAAATTGCTTCTTTATGTTTGCTGTAAGTTTCACTAATAGTTCTGTTGTTCTCTTTCTAAAACCAGCCTGATTTATGGGTACTATTTCGTTCTTCTTCTCATAAAAGTGTGTAAGTCTGTTTAAAACGATTCTTTCCAAAAAGTTTGCATACATGGGATGTCAATGCTATAGGTCTACAATCTTTTATGTCAGTGCAGATTTTGCCATGTTTGTGAATGAGAACTACAATTGATTCTTTCCAAATTTTTGGCATATGACCATCAAACCAGCATTTTAAGAAAAAAATATTTGATATAGGACATTGATACTATTTTCGGGCTGATTTTTTTAGCATCTGGTTTGAAATTGCGTCCAGTCCCACCGACGTATTTTGTTTGGTAATGTATTTGCATCTATGAGTCCCTGAAGCGTTAGAAGCGCATTAATATAGTTTGTGTTGTCAGGAATAGGGTCTTTGTACATTTCGTTTTGCTCTTCTTGGTCTCAATACTCATTACAAATCTTTGATAAACCATTTTCACAGCTGACATTAGCAAACATGTCAGCCAAGGCTTCTGCTTTCTGTTGGGCACTTGGTAAGGAATTATTGTTTTGTTTTATTGGATATCTTGGTAACTTAATGCCATTTTTCATTATCTTTATCTCCCGCCAAACTTTTCCTGTATCCTTGTGTTCTTTTATTTCAGTTTTGCAAAATGTGGACCAGTAGTGCTGCTTTGTATCTTGGATTTTTTCATCACTATGCTTACTAGCCATTTTCATTTCTTTATGTTTTCTACCTTTTTGGTCTGATCCTTTGTCCCTGATATATATCTTATATCTTTTCTTTCTTTTCACCAACAGCACGCTTGCAGTCATCATTCCAACATACATTTCCTTCGTGCTTCCCTGGTTTAGATGTATGTATCCTTGGAATAGAATGAATTGTAGCTGCTAAAAGGGAAGAATCAAATAAAGTATAAAGATTGTCTATGCTAACTGTGGTTGCGATATCTATGGTCACAATTTGAAGAAAGGCTTTAAAAGCTGACTAATCTGCATATTTATAATTGTATTTTGGTAGTGTGTCAGGTTTTGTTTCTCTTTGTTCCATCTCTTTGTTGATAGATACTTTAATAGGAGCGTGGTCAGAACCTAGCAAGTCATCTACAGGGTTCCATGAATAATCTGTTGCAAGTGAAGGAGATATGAAAGCGAGATCTATGGCTAAGGGTCTATGAGTTGCTATATCAGGGATGCGAGTAACATTTCCATCATCATTTAACAAATACAAATTTCAGTCTGCTATGTTATCAATGAATCTGTTGCTTGTGATGTGTGTGCAGTTATTATCCCAAAAAGGAGCATGCGCATTTAACCACCCCCCCCCCCCTCCTCACCCATTTGTCTTGCTTTAGAGTTTTTCAACCAGTCAGTGTCCATGTCATCTGGACCTCTAGGTAAGTATACAGAAGCGATGTTCTGAGTAAATGATGAGAAAAATCTGACAATGGCAGCACACGATGGTACAGAGTCAATGTCCACAGTTGCTGGTGAAGTTCTTTGCAGTGATCCAGTCCTTCACGAACATAAATAGCAGTGTGTGTGTGTGTGTGTGTGTGTGTGTGTGTGTGTGTGTGTGTGTGTGTGTGCGTGTGTGTGTGTGTGTGTGTGTGTGTGTGTGTGTGTGTGTGTGTGTGTGTGTGTGTGTGTGTGTGTGTGTGGTGTGTGGGTGCACCGACCGTATATGAGATTAATGGTGCTCTCAAAGGAGCTTTTTCTGTATTGAAGGATCATCGCAAAGTATTTGTACGAATACGTTCGACCAGGCCAAAACTAAAACGATCCATTGATGACACATGTGACGACACTTCGTCACGGTATTGTAGGAACTTGCTACTGACTGATTTTGACAGTGGCTGATTTCATACTCACTGATCATCCTTACATATTACGATCGCATCAACTTTTGAAAAAAAAAAAAGGCAGCTTTGATTTATTTTTCGACAGTTATTGTCACAAATCATATCGAGCATTCAACAAGAGAATGAAAAAAATCATGTTGGTAATATCGATCTGTGTTGAAAAGAAAGATACTGGCCTTTGTATTTAGAGTGGAAGCTTATCGCTGTGTTGAAAACAGACAACTCGCTAACCTCCACCTAATCCGTTCCATTCGTGCTGTGTTCAAAACAGACAACTCCCTAACCTCCACCCAACCCGTTCCATTCGTGAGTCACTGTGGTATCAAGTTCACCTCCGTTGTTGTTGTTTTTTTTTTTCTTTCCTTTTTCAGTCTGCCATTCTTTGAAATATCCACCCGTCTACACGCACGCACAGAGAGACACACACAGAGAGAGAGAGAGAGAGAGAGAGAGAGAGAGAGAGAGAGAGAGAGAGAGAGAGAGAGAGAGAGAGAGAGAGATTTTCATTTAAGAGGGGAATAGACAACCTCTGATTTTTTTTTTTTTTTACACATAATCCTTGTCCTGAGTACGGACAAAATTACAAAACAAAACGAAGTTAAACGTGAAGAAGTGTGGTAAAGGAAAAAGTTCACAATGAATGAGAGAGAGAGAGAGAGAGAGAGAGAGAGAGAGAGAGAGAGAGAGAGAGAGAGAGAGAGAGAGAGAGAGAGAGGCGAATTACGCATGTTTTGGAACAAACTGTAAAACACAACAGTACGCGAGGAATTATGAACACAGTCCGTGCTACAAACAGAGGCTTAAAAAGGTAAAATGACCATGACTCCATGACTCCCCCCTCCCCACCCACCCACAAAGACCAGGAAAGTCATGTTAGACTTATAATTCTCCTGCATTCAAAGTCATTAAGCCACTCAAAGGACTGAAGAGGTTTTTAATGGAGTCAGCGAAAAGAGAGAAAGAGAAGGAGGGGAGGAGGGGGGGGGGGGGGGGGGCAGACAGACAGACAGAGAGAGAGCAACACTTACATTTCATGGAGTTCAAAGACATGAAATGATTAAACTGATGCGGGGTACTTTATGAGCGTGCGTTTCAGTTTTGGCATAACAGCGTGTAACGGACCCAAAAATCCAGGATTAATCCACGTTTGAAATATTGATGTGGGGGGGGGGGAACCTGGCTGGTTATGTGCGTAGACTCTCTCTCTCTCTCTCTCTCTCTCTCTCTCTCCTCTCTCACACACACACACACACACACACACACACTGAAGAGAACCAGACAGAGAGACAAGCCAATTATAACAAGCATCAGGCTTGAAACAGCCCCCAACCTCCACCCCATCTCTCCATTTTATATAAACAACCACAACAACAACAACAATAGAAAACAGCTTCCACTTTCCTCATCCGGGTCAACGCTGTCATTTCCGGATGGCTGACTGCGCACGCGCATGTCCTGCTGGCGCGCGCCGCTCCAGCCAGCAGCTGTCGCGCGTGGGTTTGTCATTCGGCAGCCAAGCGTCAAGCTGCCGCAGGGATAACGACGTCAGTGAAAATTAAGGCCTTTCTCTGTTGAGGATTGTTTGGCGGGTGGCCGGATTGCTCCCACCATGTGTGGCGTTCAGCGAGCCAGGGGAAGTAAGGGAGGGGGGGGGGGGGGGAGGAGGAGGAGGGGGGGGGGGGATAGGGGGACTGTAGCGATAGGGGAGAGATTCCGGCCGCTGTGCTTGCCGTGTTTTCTTCTGTTGATCGTTAGGGGGGAATTACTGGCAGCGATGATGGGGCATGGTGGGGGTACAGATACGAGAGAGATACGTTATCTACCACTAAGGCACGGAACGTTGGCGGGGAGAGACCCTAGCCAAGCTCCTGTCGAGAAAAAGGGGGAGGGCGATCAGGGAGGGAAGGAGAGAAGAGGAGGTGGGTGTTGAGGTTGTGAGGGGGAGGGGGGGGGGGGGGGGGGGGGGGGGCGTCCTGAGGAGGGGCCAAACGGAGCAAGTTTAATTAATTAA
>JADBJO010000014.1:445000-452500 GCA_016801955.1 Conus betulinus
TGAGTTTATCACCATGGCCTGTATTGTAGAAAGAAAGAAAGATGAGTTTATCACCATGGCCTGTATTGTAGAAAGAGAGAAGAAAGATGAGTTTATCACCATGGCCTGTGTTGTAGAAAGAAAGAAAGATGAGTTTATCACCATGGCCTATGTTGTAGAATGAAAGAAAGGTGAGTTTACCACCATGGCCTGTATTGTAGAAAGAAAGAAAGATGAGTTTATCCCAATGGCCTGTGATATAGAAAGAAAGAAAGATGAGTTTATCACCATGGCCTGTGTTGTAGAATGAAAGAAAGATGAGTTTATCCCAATGGCCTGTGTTGCAGAAAGCTAGCGGCGAGCCATCGCTTTGTTTACCATAAATTACTTTTTTTTTCCTGCTAAGACTAAAGCACCTGCCAGTGTTCCTAATCTTACCCCCCCCCCCCCCCCCCCCCCCCCCCGTCACCAGATTAAAGTTGTATAGACAATTAACACGTTAGAAAACTGTAACATGAGAAAAAAAAAAAAGGGACCACGAGAGGGACCACGAATGGTTTGTTCAAAAGGCCACGTCACGTTTGAAGGGAACGGAAACCTGATACAAGTACTTCGATTTATGTACTGTTTAAGGATTTTGATTCAACACTCTTCCTACCAGCAAGTGTAATTCGAAGTTACAATACCTCGCACAATAAACGGCAGACTGATTATGCCTTCATTTTTTTTTATATATAAGAATTCTACAAACTTAAAAAGGCATGATCAGTGAACAAATTCACCTGGTATAAGTTGCTCAGTTGATTTAAACTAAAACCAGTGAGCACAGCGTGTGTTTGATCTTCAACGGCGTTGTGACAAAGAGTACATAACAAATCACTGTCAGAAGTTTACCAGTAAAATTACTCAACCTGACTCAAATCAGAAAAAAGCCGAAACCGAACTCAAGTTATTATTCTCTTGCGATGTCTTTGAATTTGCATCGTCAAATAGGACGGAATGAGAACGGATTAATCAAACTTCACATATTATACCTTCTGCTATCTGCCAAGCGTGATTGTCAGTCTTACCACTGGCATTTGATTAACCTAACACGAAACCAACGTGAAAAGGCAGCTTGGTTTTCAGCACCGTGGACTGAGCCACACGAAACTAAACCCTTTTTCAAATAAATTCCTTCCTAACTGTCGTCACCCAGTTCACCTTACCTTTCTCGTCCAACAGACAAAGCATACTGCAAGTTTTACGAGGCAGTCTCATCCGATCTTTCTCTAACACTTAACCAATAATGGACGCACTCAACGACTGAAGGGAGGCATAAGGGATACGGGTTAGTTTCTCCATAAACAAGGGTGTTTGGTGATTTTCATGAAACTCCAAGAAACTTTTTGAGGACAGCCATAATAAACTTGTTTTCAGAATGAGTAAGCGTAGCACAAAAGTTGACGAACTTCAGCTCCATCCAGTATCACTGGCTGAATTTGGGAGTCAATGTAATGAATGGCTGATTTGAAGGGCTGTTCAGTTCGTTCGTTAATTATGCATCATGGCCAAATACGGCTCTCTTTGCTTTCCAGGTTCTTACGACCAAATGTGAAACTTAAAGAGGTCGTAAAATATTGCCTAAAGATGTACAGACATTGACCACAAATACCATAGCTCTGTTGTAAACCATATTTCCCTTGGAGTATGGTATCCATATTTCCCGAAAACGATAATGCTAGACATACTTACATTTTATTGAAGACATGCCATCATCATCACCATATTCATTATCAACATTTTTTTTGTTCCTATCCTCTCTCTCTCTCTCTCTCTCTCTCTCTCTCTCTCTCTCTCTCTCTCACACACACACACACACACACACACACACACACACACACACACACACACACACACACGCTCGCGCGCGCGCGCTCGCTCGCACGGAAGCACGCACGCACACACACACACACACACTGTGTGTGTGTGTGTGTGTGTGTGTGTGTGTGTGTGTGTGTGTGCGCGTGTGCATGTGTGTGTGTGTGTGTGCATGTGTGTGTGCGTGTATGTGTGTGTGTGTGTGTGTGTGTGTGTGTGTGTGTGTGTGTGTGTGTGTGTGCGCGTGCCTGTGTGTGTGTGTGTGTGTGTGTGTGTGTGTGTGTGTGTGTGTGTGTGTGTGTGTGTGTGTGTGTGTTGTTTCGTTTTCCATCTCTCTTTTAGTTGCCCTTTTTTTTCAACTGCAGTGTGTGTATGTGGACGCGTTGTTGACATCTGCCAGTTGCGCGGAATGTGTTTATCTTTCTTTCAAAGCGGCTGGGGGTTCACAGAAAAAACAAAACCTGTGGAACAGCTGTGTTCATCTACCTCACCCCCCATCCCCCCCCCCCCACCACCCCAGCCCGTCAACTACCATCTTTCCTCCCTTCCTTTCTGTCTGTTTCTCTGTTTGACTCTCTCTCTCTCTCTCTCTCTCTCTCTCTCTCTCTCTCTCTCTCTCTCTCTCTCTCTCTCTCTCTCTCTCTCTCCCCCCCACTCTCTTTCCTTCTAGACCCCTCTGTCTGTCTGTCTGTCTGTCTGTGTGTCTCTCTCTCTCTCTCTCTCTCTCTCTCTCTCTCTCTCTCTCCTCCCCCACTCTCTTTCCTTCTACACCCCTCTGTGTGTGTGTGTGTGTGTGTGTCTCTCTCTCTCTCTCTCTCTCTCTCTCTCTCTCTCTCTCACACACACACACACACACACACACACACACACACACACACACACTTGACCAACTGACTGAAATTTTCAAATACACAATGACGTAAATCAACAAGGATATGTACCATCCACCCAGGTACACTTTCAAAGACCAAGCTTTTTTTTTTGTTATACAGAGAAAGTTCTTCAACAGTATTTTACGTACCTCAATTCGTGTCATTGGTGTGGCAAAATGACGACCAACAAAGAAAGAAAAAAAAAAAAGTAATTAAGAAGCAATACATCTATGATCATCACCGCTTTTCCGGAAGAAAATTACTGTTATCACCTATAAAGGTCTAATCATAAGCTTTTGGACTTGGTGAGCTTTTATACAGAAGCTTTTGCAGACAGCTGCTCTGATGGGGGGGGGGGGGGGGGGGGGGGGGGGGGGGGGGGGGGGGGGGGGGGTACGCTGATCTTACGTCTGTCAGTCGGGATCTTGGCGACCCGGGTCGGATGAACTGCAAACACTTGAAGCACGTCTGTGAGTGGCTGTCAAGCATCTGGAACGGCTGCCATCTCCAAAGCTGCCGGATCCACCCGATTCCAAGGGCGGCTTCGGTGCCTGAACGGGAAGGGGCTGGCACTCCAGACCTGTCAACAATTTGTTTTCATAGTTGTCTTTCCCTGACGATGCCTGAATGGCCGAGCGCGCGGGTGGTAAAATTGGGTGGGAAAGGAGTGGGTTTTTATAACGGGGCGAGTTAATAGCGTCAAGAGCGACAGCAAGGGTGGCTGGTTTTGCTGTTGTTTAAGAGAGAGACAGACAGACAGTCAGGCACAGAGACAGACAGACGGACAGACAGACAGACATAGCCAGAGAGACAGAGAGAGAGAGACGGACGGGCAAACAGATTGACAGAAGGAAAAGAGAGAGCGAGAGAGACAGACAGACAGAAAAAGACAGACAGACAGAGAAGAGAGAGAGAGAGAGAGAGAGAGAGAGAGAGAGAGAGAGAGAGAGAGAGAGAGAAGGGGGCGAGGAGGCACAGACACAGAGAACAGACAGAGGAAGACACCGAGCGACCGCAGAGTCAAACACAGAGGTAGAACTTGAACAAATGAAACTTATTTCGTGAGAGTAACTGAAGAAGCACCTTTTTTCTCACATCAAGTAGCGGAAGACACACATTTTCTTTTTTACAACTAGCACCCCTCCCCCCCCCCCTCCCGGCCAAAACAAAGTCTGTTGGAGACGAGGAAGACAGGCAGACTGAGAGAAAAACAAAGAAAGTAAGAATCCCTTTCCAGTACCTGAAGTTTCAACTGGTGGCTTTTCTTCTTCTTCTTTCATTCTTTTTTTTAACAGGGCGTCTGTCTGACGGAGTGAGAAAACATCTAGGGTTAGTGTGGGTGTGTGCTTGTGTGCGTGTTTGCGTACGTGTGTGTGTGCGCGCGCGCGCGCGCGGTGTGTGTGTGTGTGTGTGTGTGTGTGTGTGTGTGCGTGCATGCGTGCATGCGTGCATGTGCGCATGTGCGCATGTGTGTGTGTGTGTGTGTGTGTGTGTGTGTGTGTGTGTGTGTGTGTGTGTGTGTGTGTGTGTGTGTGTGTGTGTGTGTGTGTGTGTGTGTGACAGTTTCACACCGCTCTGCCGCAAGCTTTTGGTATTCCTCTGTAACCCCAAGCTGCTTTTGTGGGAAGATAAACACATTCCGCACAGTTGTCAACAGGGCGTTTCACATACACCTGTGCCCCTGATGAAGATCGCAGCATACGCATTCAGAGAGAGAGAGAGAGAGAGAGAGAGAGAGAGAGAGAGAGAGACTCGTTCCTTATCCCTCACAATCTCCCACTCCTTCATCTCTCTTCCCCCCTGCCCTGTCCCCCTATTGTCGTTCCGTGTTCCTCTTTTAAAAAAAAAAAATGCAACTGTGTAGGATAAAACCGATTCACTTTTGATGCGCCCAGTATTATGACTGTGTGAGTCACCATGCTAAATCTGGAAAAGAACAGGCAAAAACTGTGCACTGGTATAAGGAACAAGTGGAACAGAATACACAGACAGAGTACACTTTATCGTCTAGGTCATACAAGCTTTATGCTGATAAGTACACGAGGAACGCAAGACTTTTTGGTGTTTCTTTGTCCCAGTGGTCAAGAGGGCTCGACAATTATTATTCTCTCTCTCTCTCTCTCTCTCTCTCTTCTCTCTCTCTCTCTCTCTCTCATGGTTTTTTAATGGTGAGCAAATGGCTGTCGTTAACTGTTATAAATATCTTGGTATTCATTTTTCTACCCGACTTAGTTTTGTGGGTGCATGCACAGATCTCGCAAGCAGAGCGAGGAATGCTTTGTTATCAATTCTGCAACGATTGTTCATACTTAATAATAATTCACTGAGAGTGTTGTTTTAAAAATTTTTGATACTCGGGTGCAGCCAATTGCTCTCTATGGTGCTGAACTGTGTGGGGGCTGGATACTGCCGCCGTTCATGTTGAAAAGGTTCATTTGTATGCTCTAAAGAAATTTTTAGGCGTCCACACTAAAACACCTAATGATCTTGTTTATGGAGATACTGGACGTCACCCTATTTACATAAATTCAAGTGTACAGTGTATCAGATACTGGCTAAAGATATCACGGATGAATGATAACAGATTGCCTGTAAAAGCTTATAAAATGTTACTCTGGCTGGATTCACGAGGCAAAACCACATGGGCGTCAAATGTTCGTAAGGCCTTATTTCTAAATGGTTTTGGATCTGTGTGGCTAAACCAGGGTGTGGAAAATGTGAAATACTTTTTGCAATTGTTTCGTCAATGACTTATTGATAACAGATGGCAAAACTGGCATGAACATGTTCTGGAAAGTGATAGATTTACATGGTACAGATCATTTAAATCGTTTAATAATTGCGAAACATATCTTTCACTTGATATTGACAGACATATAAAAAATTATATGACGAAGTTCAGATTTGGTGTCTCTGATATAGAAATGCACCGTCAACGGTATAATGTAATTTCTGACCGCAATCTGACATGCCCACTTGGAAAGGCAAATGATAATGAAATACACTTTCTCTTCGTCTGCTCTGCTTTCAGTGACCTGCGGCAGGAATATATTCCAAGCAAATATTATGTAAATCCATGTCAGTTCTGTTTGACTCTATTAATGACGAATAAAAAATAAAATCATTGTGAGGAATTTATGCATGTATTTATATAAAGCCTTTAAGAGGCGAGCTGTTATGGTTAGCTAACAAATGTATTGACACACCAATATTACATGGAAATGGATATCATAGTATGGTATTAATATATGGATCAGTAGATAAGACCTCATGCACATGTGTAGCAGATTGTAATTCATCCATTTGAGTATCATTTTATTGCTGTTTTTTTCCCATACACTCTAGTTAAACTTTGTGTTGATGTTGTTGTCACACTTATCATGCTGAGTTTTTGAATGTAATCCCCCTTCAGAAGGGGCTGTGGCCTATCTGAATAAATTTCATTTCATTTCATTTCATTTCTCTCTCTCTCTCTCTCTCTCTCTTTCTTTGAATTCTGAAGTCTCTCTCTGTCTCTCTCTCTGTCTCTGTCTCGTGTCTCTCTCTCTCTCTCTCTCTCTCTCTCTCTCTCTCTCTCTCTCTCTCTGTGTGGTGTGTGTGTTTTTTTTTGTCAATTAAAACAAAACTGTAATAGAGGACCACATAAAGTTATATGACCATTATAACTCAGAATGTATCATCCACTAACAATGTTGGCCTAGAATGGGAAGGACGGGGATGGGGAAGTAGGGGGGGGGGGGGGGTAATTCAAAAGAAAAGGAAAGTGCCATTTTGCCCACTTTCGCTTATCAGTCGTCTGATGGAACAGATATATTGATGGTGAACATTACTGTTCTCCTCTCCTTCTCAATAGAAAGCACACACTATCATCCCGTTCAAGTGCTGAATTATTCACGGTAAGCGCGAGTAACGCAACGCGTCTGTCTCGTTTGTTACCACGTGAAAGTGTTTTTAGCTCGACGCTTGAAAGCAGTCGTCAAAAAAAAAAAAAATATATATATATATATATATAGACATGCCATAATAACAAATCTCTCTTTATGGGATTTTTATATCATTCTGGTTCCTGAAAAAAAAAATGATCTTAAAGAACACAACTTGGGTGTTCCGTGCGCTGAACATGAAAGCTCGCTGTCTTATAATATCGGTGCGACTGATCAACTATAATCGTATACAAAAGAAATAGTCCTCTAAAGGGAAAAAAACGGCACACAAGATCACAATTCCACTCTTCAAATTTTCGGCCACGTGGCCTTTCTCAAGAGGAAAAAAGCCCACAAAAAACACGAAAACTACGTAATGTCAACTTTGGCAACTCCAAAGATGGACAGTGCATAGCTGTATTGTTTTTGTGGGGGGTTTTTTTCTCTTGAAAAAATCCACGTGGCCAAAAATTTGAAAGAGTGGAATTGTGATCTTGTGTATAATCGCATCGTTCTGTGAAAGTCGTGTTGGCAAATATCCAATTTTGCACCGTTGGTTATCTCACTTCTTTGGTCAAGGCTTAATATTATAGTTTTCTTTACCACAGTGGGACTGAAGAAGAAAAAAAAGGGAGGCAAAATGCGAAAAGTTTTACGTCCACGTGCCTCATCTTTTGCACAAACCTTGTATGATCTAATAGATGAATAGAGTTCTCTTTGTGTCTCCATTTCCCGTCTGTACCCCATACAAATCCACAGTATTTGTCTGATCTTCGCGCAGTTTGGCATGGTGACTTGTAAGCTCACTGGCAAACCAAGAGTGAATTCGTTTTATCCTATACAGTCGCATTTCTAATTGGAACACG
>JADBJO010000014.1:460000-467500 GCA_016801955.1 Conus betulinus
TATAGTGTAACGCACGAATCAATAATCTTTTTCTTAATCTGTACTGTCTCATGTAATCGCGTAGCATACGAAATATCGCTCCGCATTACATGACACCCCCCTTCCCGGGGTAAGATTTTTCCACCGGAGAAATCTTGCAAAAGGATACCCCACAGAGGAACCCAAAACCAGAAGTACTATATATACATATCAAATGCACAAAGTATATTCATCAAAGGAATCAACACTTTTTTATCCATGGATCACCTCAATATCTCCAAAATACATAATCCACATCTTAAGCACAACACTTGCATGATCCATACACTTCCTGTCAAACCCAACAGAATATGCAAGATGAAACCATTAAGAACTGCACTATATGCATAGATGAAACAGTAAGCACCCACACAAAGATATCAAAATATGCAGTGATCTTTCAAAAGACAACCTCAAGAAATCCATCGTGTATCAATAGCATGAGACACACGTTAAAATCACCAATCATGGTTCAAAATTATCTACATGACCATGAACATGCACAGCAGCCAATCTGCAATGGTCATTTACAATGACACTACACCAAATCATTTTCACCCATGAACGCAAGTAAGAGAAATACAGACAATTTGACCACAAAATGATACAGCAATAATGTATATACACAATTCTTAGACTTGTATCTTGTGTAGACCATACTCACTCAAACTTGTAGCTAACTGTAGCTTACAAGACAGGAATGAATAAGCAATGATCACAAATACAAAATACAGCATCAGCAGACCATAAAACACATGGTATAGCACTACTCCCTGGACAACAAATCTGCGAAAATATTAGATGTCCCAGAGATAGGCTCAACAGTGAAACAGTACTCTTGAATGCTTAATGCCCATCTTAACAGGCGATTTTTTTTGATTTTGACGCTTTCAAAAATGTCAACGGTCTGTGGTCAGTTTGCAAAACAAAAGGTCTCCCTGATAAAAACCTAGCAAACTTGTCCAGTCCCCAGACCAAAGCAAGACACCCCCCTTTCAAGTCGAGTATCTCTCTTGCACCACAGAAAACTTTTTGCTAGCGTATTGCACTGGATGTAAAAGTCCTGACTTTTCCTGTAGCAAACATGCACCCATGCCCTTACTGCTAGCATCTGTACGTAAGACAAAATCTTCATCCAAGTTAGGAAGAAGTAACACAGGAAATGAATTGAGTACAGCTTGAACCTTCTCCAAACTTTTCTGACACTCATCAGACCACTCAATCTGACGCTTCTTATCTCCCTTAGTCAGTTCAGTCAAAGGTGCAGTAAGACTAGCAAAATGAGGAACATATCTGCGATAGTAGGACAAAAGACCCAACAAAGAGCGAACCTGCTTCTTCGTAGTTGGCTTACCCACAGACAAAAAATCTTTTGCACTTTCTTGACTTCCGGACGAACATGACCAACGGAAATCATATGTCCCAAAAACTCCAACTCCTGAAAACCAGCCAGCACTTTTGACGGACGAGCTGTCAACCCAAACAACCTGAGACGGGTCAAAAGCATGCGTAAGTAGTCCAACAACTGCTGCCAAAGACGAGCTGCAAGAAGAATGTCATCAAAAAAACTTACAGCTGAAAACTGATACAACTGCAGCTTCCGCATCATTCTTGCGAATGTAGCTGGTGCGTTCTGCAACCCGAAAGGCATTCTCGTCCACTGAAACAACCCAAAAGGAGTTTGAAACGCAGTCTTTTCCTTATCCTGAGGCAACATAGGTATCTGCCAGTATCCCTTCGCAAGGTCTACTTTGACAAAATACCGACCTTCAGACAAACGACAGAAAATATCCTCAACATCTGGAATCGGTTCAGAGTCGAACACAGTGACCTTATTGAGAGCCCGATAATCGATAGAATCGAATTGAGCCATCAGGCTTACCCACCAGAACGACTGGAGAACTGTACGGTGATACAGACGTTTCAATCTCCAAGATCCAACATAACCTGAACCTCTCTCTGAATGATCTCCCTCTTTGCAAAAGGCAAAGGGTAAGACTTGACCCTAACAGGAACATCAGTAGTCAGATTATACAGTGTGGATCTACCTGTACAGCCTTCCCTGGTGTATCTGTCAAGACATCAGAAAAATCCTCCAAAACACTCATCAACTGAGACTTTTGAGTGTCTGACAACTCAGGAGCAACCTTTACATCACGAAATGTCTCGCCTTGAACAGACAAGGTAGGTAATGAAACGTCATCGTCACTCATCGTCAACTCCTACAGAGGAACAATGTACATCCTGTACAACTCCTACAGAGGAACAATGTACATCCTGTACAACTGTACATGTCCTGTACACCCGACGGGGGAGAAACAGGGGAATGTGAACACTCTGCATCCGAAACACCAGTGGAAACAACACAATCCACAGGTAACTCATTAGACAATGCAGACGCAGAGTCTAATCCCTGAGGAACACAAAGAGCAGCAACATCGAAATTGACAGCAACATTCGTCCGAACCACATACTCTTTCAACATATTGATGTGAAAAACCTGGACTTTGGACTTTCCATGCATGTCAATACGATAGTTGACAGGTGAACACTTTTCCTTCACAAGAAAAGGACCTTTCCAGGAAACCTTCAACTTATTCTGTTCATCAGAGAGCAAACAAGAACCTGATCACCCACTTTCAATGAACGAGGAGAGCTCTTTCTGTCTGCGTACACCTTATACTTGTCGGTCTGACTGTCAGCGGTCTGTTGTGCCTGAGCACAACTGTCCAGTATCCGATTGTGCAAGTCATGTACATATTGGTAAACGTTTTTGTCATCGTCAGTCATCTGTGTGCCAGTCCACTTATCAGCTAACAAAGCGATAGGACCACGGGGTGAATGACCGAAAAGTAACTCAAAAGGAGAAAAAACCCTAAAGTCATATTCGGCAACTCCCGATATGCAAACAGAACAGCCGGAATGTACCGATCCCACTGCTTGGGACAGTCACGACAAACCTTCTTCAGCATGGACTTCAAGGTGCCATTAAACCTTTCCACCATCCCGTTAGACTGAGGGTGGTATGGAGTAGTGGTAACAGAAGAAATAGACAACAGACGGTACACTTCCTTCATCAGGTCCGAAACAAACTGAGTACCACAATCAGTAAGATTTCGGAAGGCAAACCATACCTTGAAAAAATAGAAAGAAGAGCCTCCGCCACAGTGACTGTATCGATACGTTTGAGTGGGACAGCCTCCGGAAACCGAGTAGCTGTATCCACCAACGTCAGAACGTACCGAAAGCCAGAAGAAGACACCTCCAAAGGACCAACCAAATCCATCGCTACCTTCTCAAAAGGTACTGAAACCAACGGCATCTTGTGCAACGGCGCACAAGGGACGCGGTTACGAGACACAGTCTTCTGACAGTATCACATGAACGACAATACTCCTTGACTGACTGAGACACTCCTGGCCAAAAGAACGATGCAAGAACTCGCTGTAGAGTACGTCTGATCCACAATGACCAGAAAAAAAATGCTGTCATGCGCAGTATGAAGCAGCACAACGTTACGTAACTCCTGAGGAACTACCACCTGACGCTTAACTTCACCTTTGTCCTTGACCAAGCGACATAGAACATCATTAAAAAAAACAAAAACAGGCTTAGTCAAAGGGGAAGGTACCTCAGTTACAACTGAAGAGAACAAATGGCTCAAAGAGGCATCACGCTTCTGCATAGCAGCAAATTCCTTAGGTTGTACATCCAGCACAGACAAATCAGGCACTGACAACGGTACAGGCAACTGTTTTCTCCTTGTCTGCCTGTAAACGAGTAGTCACATTATGGGACAAAAGATCCACCAGCACCTGAACATGCTGAAGTAACACCTGGAAGATTACCAAGAATGAGATCCGTTACTGGGTTCTCATAACACAGGCAAGCACCTCCCCCTCAAAGTAAGGTGTACTAACTGAGACCACAGCAAGAGGGAAAACCTCAATCTTACCTCCAAAAGAACGACAATGTTGTTCTTCACCAGTGAACTGTGCGGAAGAACAAAAGAACGGCGCACTCCCGCAGCAGTAGTGCAACCTGTGTCCCTCAACACAGAACAGTGAAACCCATTGACAGTTCCTCCTGACTCAACCAGTAAGCCGTCAGTGTTAACATGTGACACCATCGAATGGGCTACAGTAGATGGATCGAAACATTGTCTGACATACCCGCGACATTCACTGCTGACTGCTCTACAGATGGACAATCCCGAGCTTTATGAAACCAGCAACCACAATTGTAACAACCTGCGGGTGTACCTGAGGTATTATGAGCCTGTCCGCGCTGTCGGCCACGGTTACGCGGATACCGAGAGTTAGACGCGCTGTTTGACCACCTCTAGGTGTACCGGTATTTGCACCCAAATGACCAGACCTGACTGCTGACCACCACCGGTAGCAGACTGTTCAAACCGGCTGCCATGATCCCGTCCGCTACGAGAATTTTGACCACCGCGGGAATTTTGACCTCCACGGTAACGATTACGGTTCTGATTTGAACGCCAAGAGCCAAATCATCCACGGTCTGAACCAACACTTTTTTTGGTGATGTGCGAAGGAAGCGACATTTACATCAAAAACCGTGTCCGTTCCCTTGCGGGCAAACGTCCGATCAGGATGCGCAGTCCTGTACTGTTCCGCAAGCTCGCACATTTCTTCATTTCTTCGCGCTCGCAACCGACCTTTCTTTTAGAAAAACAGCCAAGTCCTTTGAAACGCTGTTTAAAATCTGCTCACGCAAAAACAGATCACGAAGTTCCGCATAATCCTTTTTAGTTTTGGACAAGTCAATCCACCGATCAAGAAAATGCGCAGACCGAATCAAATACGCAGGAAATGACTCGCCTTTCTCCGGACGCACGGTACGGAATTTCTCGCGAAATCCTTCGGCGGTACACCGGTAACGCTTAAGTAATTCATCCTTAAGTTCATCCCATGTTAAAGTATCCTTCGCTGCAAAGAATGATACAGCGTCAACGCACTGCCCTTGAAAAGAGACGCAATATACAATACCCACTTATCTTTGGGCCACTCGCAAGAAGTAGCTGACTCTCAAATCTAAACAAAAATGCATCAATCTCATCTTTGTTTTCATCAAAGACAGGCATCTTGGGGATATAAGGAGAACGACCCAAAAATAGGTTTCGCATCACCAGAACCCTGCGCAGAACCATTGTCTGTTACACCAAAAGCTTTTAATTTCTCCATTTCAAGCTGAAGCTTCTTACTCTAACTCTAACTCCATCTGCCTTTAAATCTTTCTCTGCTGCTCTCTCTCCATGGCTTTTAATTCTTTCTCATGCTGCTTCTCCTCTCTCCCTCTCTCTCTCTCTCTCCCTCTCCTTCTCTCTTCTCTCTCTTTTCTCTCTCTTCTTTCCTTTCTCTTCTTTTCTTCTTTCTTTCTCTTTCTCTCTCTCTCTCTCTCTTTTCTCTCTTTCTTTTCTTTATCTTTTCTTCCCTTTCTTTTGCGCGCTCAGCGCGATCCTCACACTGTTTGACATATTGAATCAACTCCGGCCCATCAAGGCCTAACGTCTTACCCTGAGACAGGTAGGTCTCAAAGGCCGACATTTTGAATGAAATTTTTTTTTTTCTAAGATAGTAAAAAAAAAAAATGAAATTTTATGAAAAAGAAAAGAACAATGAAAAATTTACTTTAATTTGAAAAAAAAAAAAAAATGAATTTAAAGTTTCAGTATAAAATTTCCTTCACACTCACACCAAAATCCAATCACTCCTATACACACTAATAAAAAAAAACAAATGTTTTCAAACAGCAAAACCAAGAAGAATTTCCAAAAAAAAAAATTGTTTATTTGGACAGGCTCCAAAATGATCACCCTTTTGGATCAAATCAGTGGCCAGGGGAAGGAGAAAAATCGAATTCAAATAATAGGAAAGAAAAAGGTTGTGAAACGAAAAAAAAAAAAGAACTACGTAAGGCTAAGCGTCTCCCATCGCCATGCCCCCTTGCTACCCGCAAGAGAAGGTGGAAGCTCACCAGCCTATGGAACAACAATGCCCTAACAAAACAGAGGTAGAAATAGAAAAGAGGCACTCACTCAACAATCCTTTCACATACACATACACACAAAAAAAAAATCTAAAAAAACATTAATTAAAACAATGAAAAGACAAACACTAAAAAGGGGATAATACACAATCACTATCAGAAACCCTACCTAAGAAATGAGAATGAGAAAAATTTTCAAACTAGATAGGTGCCTATTGATAAAGACGAAAATAGAGAGAGAATGAAGTCAGAAAACAGCAAAAGTAGACAGAGTGGAAATCACCAAGACAGTAAGAAAAAGTAAGACTAGAAATTAGAAAAAGCCCTCTGGACTACCCTACTGGCACAGCCCACCCGTATAATCGGAGACGGGACTAGCACAAAATACTAGAATAGAAAAAAAAAAAAAAAACACACCCACAAAAGTTACATAGGGACTTTTTTGGGGGGGGGGGGGGGGGGGGGGGTACAATGAAAAGTGAACACTAAGTCTTAAGTGGGGTTGGGGGAAAAACAAAATTATTTTGCCACTCCAGAAAAAAAAAAAAAAACAACAACACAACAAAACCAAACGGTTGGTATAAATCAAAGTTTGCAATAAAATAAAGGAGGGTTACAAAACAAAATTATTTCAAAATTTGAAATAAAAAATCAGGAAATGGATACAATATAAAGAAACTGATTCAAAATAATGAAAGGAATCAAATTTATGCAATTAATAATAAGTACAAGAAGGGGTTTTTTAAACAAGAAAATTACCAAAAAAAAATTGAAAGTACTGGGGAGGGTATAATGAGGGGGGGGGGGGGGGGGGGGGGGGGTTACATGAAAATCCTTAAAATACTCAGTAAAAAAAAAAAACGTGGGATACTAAAAGGAGGGGGATTTCACAGCAAATTCTGTTCAATTGCTTCTGTTCAAATTGCTGAATAATAAATCAAGAAAGGAAATATGGGAGGGGTTTTAAATGGAAATTTTTACAATATAAATTAGGGGGGGGGGGGGGGGGGGGGGGGGGGGGGAGATGTATCCAAATAGAAAAGGTAATTGTACGTAATAATCAACTGTTCCCACACAACATTCACTAATACCTTAAAAAGCAAATCATTTTTTTTTTTCCAATTCAAAATGGGGTGGGGAACATCACAACCAATGGGAGGGGTACGAAACAAAAACAAGTTCCAAGTCGGGGTCACCACTGTCAGACGTACGATATCCATGCATGCACGCACATACACACACGAACCTGACGTCTTTCCTCCGCACACAACTGCATCCACTCCATACACATAAGGCGCAAACAAAGGTCAATTTTGATTCATCCCCTCCTTAATCTTTTAAAATCCCATGGGTTTTTTTTTTTTTTACTCTGGCATCAATCAAATATATATATTTTCATTATTTGTCTTTCAGCTGGTGCAGCCAAACAAGCACTCTTCTTCTGCACACGATACTGATTTTGCAGGT
>JADBJO010000014.1:482500-495000 GCA_016801955.1 Conus betulinus
GTGTTTCAAACGGTGCTCAATAGTAATGTAGGGTTTATCTGTATATGGGGGTAACGATATGGTGATAGTGTGTGTAATAGTGTAGTGTTGTGAAGTGTGGTGTGGTGTGGTGTGGTGTGGTGTGGTGTGTGTGTGTGTGTGGTGTGGTACGGTGCAGTGTGGTGTGGTGCGGTGTGGTGCGGGTGCGGTGTGGTATGGTGGTGTGGTCTATGGAAATACAAAGCCATGCAGAGCAGTGGTCATATTGTCTCAGTAATGATGGGGTTACCCATATAATCATTAGTGTGGTGTAGTGAAAGTAGTATAGAGTAATAAGGTGTGGTGTAGTGATGTGTAGTGTTGTGTGCAGAGGGGGTTGTGTGGTTCTACGTAACCTGTGGTGTAATCTATTGTGGTGTATGGTGTAGCACAGTGTGCTGAGGGTATTGTGTTGTACTGTAAGTGCCTTATGTTATCTGGGGTGGAACGGAGTGTAGTGTAGTGTAGGTAGTGTAGTGTAGTGTAGTGTAGTGTAGTGTAGTGTAGTGTAGTGTAGTGTAGTGTAGTGTAGTGTATTGCAGAGTATTGCAGTGTATTGCAGTGTAATGCAGTGTAGTGGAGTGGAGTGGAGTGTGAAGGGGGTGTTGAGTGGTTATATGTTACCTACAGTGTAATCTATCGTACTGTGATGTAGTATACTCTAACGTGCAGACGATATTGTATTGTGCCCTACGCGCCTTAGTCACCGGGAGTGTAGTGTAGTGTAGTGTAGTGTAGTGTAGTGTAGTGTAGTGTAGTGTAGTGTAGTGTAGTGTAGTGTAGTGTAGCGTAGCGTAGCGTAGCGTAGTGCAGTGCAGTGCAGTGCAGTGCAGTGCAGTGTAGTGCAGTGTAGTGAAGTGTAGTGTAGTGTAGTGTAGTGTAGTGTAGTGTAGTGTAGTGTAGTGTAGTGTAGTGTAGTGTAGTGTAGTGTAGTGTAGTGTAGTGCAGTGCAGTGCAGTGCAGTGCAGTGTAGTGTAGTGCAGCGATGCAGTGTTGTGTAGTGCTGTGTTAATTGGTGTAGTCAAATACGATATGGTGTAGTGTAGTGTAATGTGGTTTAGTCTGGAGTAGTGTGGTGTAGTTAAGTATATGTTGTCTTTTGTGCAGCGTAGCATTGTGCAGTGCAGTGTAGTACAATACAGAAAAGTGAAGCGTAATAATAGCTAAATGTACTGTATTGGAACGTGCTAAAACTTAACTTCAGATATTAGGTCGAAAGTGTAATATATACTTTTTTTTTAATTTGCATTCCAACATGTATATATACAGGGAAGGCAAGTATGTACATAAAGAAATAAAGAAAGAAAGAAATCCCCAAGCAGTGTGAATTCACAAATTCATGCAAACATTATCTAATGTGAGAGAGAAGAGAGAGAGAGAGAGAGAGAGAGAGAGAGAGAGAGAGAGAGAGAGAGAGAGAGAGAGAGAGAGAGAGAGAGAGAGAGAGAGAGAGAGAGAGAGAGAGAGAGCGGTGGATGCATCAAGAAAAATCATGCTGACAGGGATGTTTTTCACATCATTATGTTGGCAAAATATTGAAATCAGGCCTCTAATAATGTACAAAAAAAGTGTTCATTTACACACACACTCATCTTACACTTCTAAATCTATTAGTGCAACTTGTTTTTGAAAAAAAAAAAAAAAGAAAAACAAAAGTGTACAAATGTTACGCAGTATCCATCAATGGTCTGTATGTCAGCCATCTAGTCAAAAAAAATCTGCATGGTTTAATTTCAAATATGCAATATGTTCCTCAATTTTGTATCTAAATTTTAATTTGTTTATAAATACTTGTATTTGTGGCAGGGTGTTGTTTATTTTACAAACGTATATGTAATGCTTCGCAAATAGTATTATAAAATAAAAGACGGTGTCGCCCACAATTGTATTGCATTGTCATAGCCAAATAGTACGAGTGCTTCTGTCAAAAGGACATTTTCAGCATTCAAACATTTTTCTTTCATTAAGCCAATGAAAGCATTCCAAAATACTTGTACATGGTGACATTTCCAAAACATATGATCAATGCTATCTTTGGATGTGCTACAAAAACTACAGTTATTACTTTCAATGATTCCAATCTCCTTAAAAAACACATTTGTGCATAAACACCTGTGTAACATTTTCAGTTGAAACCACTGCAGCCCTACATCACGTATCTTATGCGCGTGCAAAAAAACAGGATTTCCAATCATTTTGCATCAGCAATTTCATGTCCCATTTATCACAACATTTTGGCTTAGGATTATTCGCAATGATGATATCGTAATACAACTTGGAGCCTTTATTTATAGCGAAAAGATGTTTTAAAGCACAATGATGAGTTTATGTGCTTATCGTTTTTTTTATTGTAATACCAGAGGGTTTCACATAGTCCATTATAGTCGATTTATAGCCAGCAAAAGTGACAAAATCAATATTTATATTATATTTTTCTTTAAAATGTGCATGTGGCAAAAAACTTTCCTTTGTCATCAAAAAAGTGGGCGAGACAGTTAATATCTTTGCTACTTAGTTTTTTCGATACAATGCACTTCTTTCCGATTTGAAATCGCTTATTATGGCATAATGGTTCGGCAAGAAGTTCAGTGGAGTTTTGGGGAACACTTGTAATAAAAGAATTTATACGCATCAAGAACTTCAGCCCAAAACTGATTATACTTAGTAAAATTGGAAACGAATTCTGGACCATATTTTTTCATAAGCGACCACTTAGGGAAGTTAAACAACAGAATATTTCGCCATCTATGGGTTGACATCTCAGCTTTACGTATCCAGGACAGCTTCAGAGATAAAACAAAAGTTTTTAGTTCAGGAAGACCAATGCCGCCATCTTTGATACTTTTATGCGCAGTTTTTCGGCTGATCTTATCTGGCTTCTTATTCCAAACAAATTTGTAACAAGCCTGTTGACATTTGAAAAAAAATATGTCTGGTGGGTTTGGTAATAGTAACCAGAGGTGTGTCAACTTTGAGAGGATAAGAGATTTTAATATTGCTACCCTACCAAGGGGTGTTAACTGTCGTTTTACCCATATTTTGAATAAGTGTTTCACATCTGCTAGTCTTTCCGAGTAATTATATATACACATTCTTTCAGGTCATTAGTGACCCATCCTAACACTCGGAATTTAGATGGATTCCATTCCATACCTAAATGTTCCAGATTTAGATTTCAGAAATTTTTCTCTCACTTCCCAGCCAAACGACATTAGTATTTTTCCTACATTCATATGAAGGCCCGACACAGAACCAAACCTATCAAGAACATCTATACAGTTTTCAAAAGAACTTCTATCTCCTGCGAGTAGGAATTCTGTGTCATCAGTGTACTGAGAAATCTTGTGTTCAAACATTGTTCACTGAGATCCATGGATACTGGAATTCTGTCTGACCATAATAGCCAATATTTCTACGCATAACACAAATATATAAGGAGATAGAGGGTCTCCTTGTCTGCAGCCTCGTTTAATTTTAAACCAATCCGAAAACTGACCATTTACAATTACACATGATTTAATATTTTATAGAACGTACCTATCCATCTACATATATCGTCTTGAAAACCAAATGCTTTCAGTGCTTTAAACATAAAGTTCCAGTTTATCGAATCGAAGCCTTTTCAAAATCTATATTCAAAAGCAATCCGGGTAGATTATGTTTGTCTAGATAAGCTATCATATCATATATCAACCTTAAATTATCTCCAATATATCTGTTTTTGATAAACCCTGTTTGATCTTCATCAATTATATTTGGTAGAACTTGCTTTAACCGATTTGCTATACAGGATGATCCTATTTTATAAATACATTTAAAAGTGAGATAGGTCTCCAGTTTTTTATGTATTGCCTTGGTTTATCACCTTTAGGGATAGAAGTTATAATTCCTTCTCTCTGTACACAAGATAGCTCTCCATTTCTAAAACTCGCATTAAGTGCTCTTACAACAAATCCGCCTAGTTTCTTCCAAAATACTTTAAAGAATTCTGCACTAAAAAGCCTCTGTGCCTGGACTTTTATTATTTTTCATTTTACTCAGAACATACGTAGCTTCTTCTAACGTTATTTCTCCCTCTAATCTTTCCGCGTCTGTTTCGTTTATACAAGGGATATCATTCACTAAGTTTCTAATCTCACAATCATCTACTACAGATTCAGCATATAATGATTCATAAATCTTTGCACTTCTTGGATGATATCTTTCTGGTCTATCAAAATGTTATCTTGCTGGTCTATGAGTTTAGCCATGTTTTTACTAACATAGTGTGTCGCTTTTCTAGATTGCAAAAAAATATTTACTAACTTTCTCCCCATCAGCTACCCATCTAGCCCTGGACCTTAATAATACCCCTTCCATACGTTTTTCACGAATATGTCTTAATTGTTCTTTCTTCATTTCCATTATTAGTATGTCTTCTCCCGTTTTCCTTTCAACTTTCTCCAGTTTTCACATATCCTCTTCTAGCTGTCTCTCTTCATCTGCCAATTTCTTTTTCTTCATTGTAGCATATGCAATTGTTTTTGATCTAAGTTTCATCAGCAGAAAATCGAGGAAGACATCATCTGGAACAGAAAGCTGGGTATTTTCATCCAATGTCTCTTCAACCGCATTTACTGTATAGTCCTCTTTGACTTTTTCAATCTCCATATTTATTTCATGCATATATTCTTTATCTTTTAAAAGGGGATACATTCAATTTCCAGAAGGTATTATGCTTGACAGTTTCTTTACATTTAAGGCTTAGTGAAATTGCAGAATGATCGGTTCTATATCCACATTCAATATCTGCGTCGTTTACAAATGAAACAACTGAATCTGAATAATAAAAAAAACATCTAACCGGGGCTGTGTTGAAAAGGGTTGGCTCTTCTCCATGTGTAACGGAGACATTCCGGGTTTAAATCTCTCCAAATGTCGTTAAGATCTAAGCTTTCAATCATGTTTTCAACTACTTCTTTCGCTTTGGGATTGTTTACATGTTTGTAATTATAGTAATAATCTTTCTCAGGCTGCAGAACCAGATTAAAATCCCCGGCCATTACTATATTTTCAACGTTTATGTCGTTAATTTTCTGTTTTTAGGTTATCATAGAATTCCGGATCATCTTTGTTTGGTCCCATATATATTGACGAGCATGACGAGCATGTCAATATTTCATTGTTAACTGATTTTGCATTCAACCTGCAGTATGGTGTAATGTCGTGTAGTGAAATCCAGTGCACAGTGTGTGTGTGTGTGTGTGTGTGTGTGTGTGTGTGTGTGTGTGTGTGTGTGTGTGTATGTGTGCGTGCGTGCGTGCGTGTGTGCGTGTGTATGTGTGCGTGTGTGTAGGTGTTGTGTGTCTCTCTGTCTGTCTGTCTGTCTGTCTGTCTGTCTGTACGCGCGTGTGTATGTGTGTGTAACTTGTACCACGCTGTGTGGTCTAATTAAAGTATAGCACCGGCCAGCCTGCAATGAAGAAGTATCATCCTGTGTTTGACACATTATCACAAGAAACCAAGGCATCAGAAAGCAGTTCCAGACAGACCAGCACTGACAGCAAAACGAAAAAAAAAAAAAAAAACACACCAGCCACGGAACAAACAGGAAAATACCTCTCATCCCCAGCACAATACCGTTGACAGCAGCGTGCAAGTCATTACCCCAAGCACTCGCCGTTCTCTCTCTGAAAATAAGCAACACCAGTATCTGTCAATACGAAGGTGTGACAGTACTGGAAGAGGACGAAAGCATACCAGCTCTCCCATCCTGGAATGCATGATGCTGACTCCGCGTGCATAAGATAAACTACACGCACAGGAACGTATGACAAGGAGTCGGTCGCGCGTGCACATAATTTGCCCAGCGCATACAACACCAGTTCTTTGCTATATGAGAAAGAAATTGTCTAGAGCAACTTGGGAGGCTGGTGCTTCCCCTTGTTGGCTGTGTCATGCCTGCTGTGTGTTGGGTTGGTGGACCAGGAATATTCTATGAAGTTTTGTAAAAACTCATAAGCATGCGCGCGCGTACACACACACACACACACACACACACACACACACACACACACACACACACACACACACACACACACACACACACACACACACACACACACACACAGAGACAGCAGAGAGAGACAGAGAGAGAGGCAGAGAGACAACAACAACAACAACAACACACACACACACACACACACACACACACACACACACACACACACACACACACACCTCGTATATACACACACACACACACACACACACACACACACACACACACACACACACACACACACACATACACACGCACGCGCACACACACACACACACACACACACACACACACACACACACACACACACACACACACACACACACAGGTATGCATATGTATACATAGACTCACTGATAATTGGTTCAAAAAGGTTGTAATCATGACGTGAAAAGTCATAATTGCGTGAACACGATCATTTTTAAGTGATCTTGAGCGCTGTTAGAACATTGAATACAGAGTGAAAAAAAAGAAACCCATCATGACACTACTCAGAGGCGAGAAATGAAAACAGTTCATTATGGCAACTATTTCTGGCAGAACATTATTTTCTCTCAAGCAAAATGGTACTTAGAGTATGATTTGGATACACCACAAATAGAGCCCGCTCCCCATACAGAAAATGCTCTCCAAACACACGTGAAAAGGCTGCTAAACATTTCCTGGTACACAAGAAAAACACTTCACATACGTCGTACTTGGTGTGCTGAAAATGTTGCATCGTAAACATAGAAGTCATCCGATAAACAGCGTCACGTAGTACTTAAAACGTGAAATGTAATCCAGATATCTAGATCAAAGAGTGACAGGTAAACTTGATCCGTTTGTAACCCAAGCATTGAAATAGTTAGACAAACATATATGCCCCCAATTACATAAAGACATATGTTAACATGAAGATGTACACTATATCCAAAAAACGCTGTAAACGACTGGGCATTTGTTGCGTGTGCGAAAGTTACTCAAAGAGTATTGTTTACGTGGCTGAATCCGTGTGACGAGTGTTAAGATCTGCGTGACGAAAGAAAGAAAAGTGAGTTCTTCTTCTTGTGTGAGTTTCCAAGTGGCGTGCTACATAGGCATTTCAGGCTTTGCAAACTTGACTTTTCAAAGCCTACATTTACACAATACCAACACGCGTGCACAAGTAACCAAAGTTGATCTACCTGGTTAACTGTAAGTCGTAATAATCTGCTTTCATGACTCATAATTTACTGTGTCTACAGCGGTCACGTTTGACAGCCATATGAGGACCGAAAAGGAAGAAAGAAGATAACAATGAAGCGATGACATTCATGATACTGACTGCTTTCCAGACGAAAATTACCGTCTCCACAAAGCAATTGGTTATTGAAAGTTTCTGGACCTTTTCAGCTTTCATACAGAGGCTTTCGTGGGAAAACTGCTCTGATGCGGGGCTTGCCTTGTTCTTCTGTCTGTCGGCTGGGATCTTGGCGACCCGGGGTCGGATGAACTGCAAGCACGCGAAGCACGTCTGTGCATGGCTGCCAAGGGTCTGGAACGGCTGCCATCTCCAGTGCTGCCGGATCCCTCCACTTCCAAGGGCGGCTTCAGGGCCCGACTGGGAAACTGCGGGCACTCCAGACATTTCACCAATTTGTTTCACAATTGACTTTTCTTTGACGACGGGCGGGGGGGGGGGCAGGGTTTTAACAGCGAGTCATTAGAGTCAAAAGCAACAGCAAAGGTGACAGAAGTGGCTGGTTTAGTGTTGTGTAACGTAAAGAGAGACAGGCAGGCAGGCAGGCAGGCTGGCTGGCTGGCAAGCAGTCAGACACGAAGGCAGACAGACAAATAGACAGACAGAAAAGACAGATAGACAGACAGATAGACAGAAAAGGTGCAGAAGAGAGAGAAGGGTGTGCGGTGTGAGAAGCGAAGAGACAGAAAAAAGCAGGTAGACACTGGGGACACAATGACAGGAGAGACGAACATTGAGGCAGAGCACGAAAGAATTTCGTTACACGAGAGTAGTGGAAAAAAACACAAACTGTGTGTGTGTGTGTGTGTGTGTGTGTGTGTGTGTGTGTGTGTGTGTGTGTGTGTGCGTGTGTGTGTGTGTGTGTGCGTGCGTGCGTGCGTGCGTGCGTGGGTGGGGTGTGTTTCTTGGAGGGGGGGTATTGTTTTTTGTTCTTTTGTTTTCACACCTACCCCTCTGACAACGAAGACAGGCAAACGGAGAAAAAGGCCAAAGAAAAGAACTGCTTGCAGCAACTGAAATTTAAGTTGCAGCTTTCTTTTTCTGTTCATTTTTTAACAAGACCTCGATCTGGCAGAGACATAGACAGAGAGAGAGAGAGAGAGAGAGAGAGAGAGAGTATGTGTGTGTGCGCGCGCGCGCGCGCGCGCGCGTGTGTGTGTGTGTGTGTGTGTGTGTGTGTGTGTGTGTGTGTGTGTGTGTGTGTGTGTGTGTGTGTTCGAACGAGTGAATGTAAGTGTATATATGACTGAGAGGTATCAATCAGCGCTCAACAAGGATTATACTTACTCTCTCTCTCTCTCTCTCTCTCTCTCTCTCTCTCTCTCTCTCTCTCTCTCTCTCTCTCTCTCGTTTCTCAATTAAAAGAACTGTAACCGAGGGCCACATAAAATTATATAACCGTCACAACTCTCAAAATCATCCATTGGTAATGTTTGCCTACGTGAGAAGGACAGGATGGGGAAGGCGGGGGGGGGGGAGTCAGGTAAAACAAGAAAATAAAAGTGCCATTTTGCTCACCTTCGCTTATCAGTCGTCTGTTGGAACAGAATACTGATGGTGAACATTACTGTTCTCCTCTCTCCTTCTCAACAGAAAGCGCTCACTATCATCCCGTTTCAAGTGCTGAATTATTCACACTAATGCGCGAGTAACGCAACGCGTCTGTCTCGTTTATTACAACGCGGAAGTGTTTTTAGCTCGATGCTTGAGAAAACAGTCGTCAAAAAAAAAGAGAGATAGAAATACCATAACAACGAGTTCTTTCTTTTAGAGGACTTTTCTGTCATTCTTACTGCTAGGGAAAAAAATGATCATCGAGTACATAAGTTGGGAGTTTAGTGTGCTGAACATGAAAGCGGACTGCTAAACCATAATCGTACAATTCTGTACATGTCCGTGCTGTCAAATACCATACAGTGTACCGCTACTTATTTCACTTGTTTGCACAAGCTTTAACATCACTGCTTCCATGCCGTACAATGACAAAAAAAAGCCATGACTTTATGTCCTTCCTGCGCACCAGCTTGATAAATTGAATATGATCTAATAGCAAAAAAAAAAAAAAGTGTCCTGTCTGTCTTTCCTGCTGATACTTCGTGTCTGTCTGTGTCCCATCTGTTCCTCATACAAATACACAGACTGCATCTGAACTCCCAATTTGCCATAGTGACTCATCAGCATTGCTCAAGAGTGAATCAATTTTTGTGCTAAACAGTCGCATCAGTCGAATACTTAAGGCAAACGACAGAGAATGGGGAACAGGTGGAGAAGGGGTGGGGGCATGGAGAGGGAAAGATTCAGAGCGGAGTTACCGGGGGTGGGGGGTGGGGTAGGGTGGGGATGGGAGGCAATGGAGGGGATTGGATAAGGTGATTTGGGGGCTTGGAAAACTGAGATAGGGGATGGAAGGGGGGGGGGGGGGAGGAAAGCTGGAAGATGGGGTACGGGGTTGTGGTGGAGGACAGTGGGGAAGAAAGAGGGCCAGGTAGTGAGAAAGAGGGAAGGAGAGGGGCGGCTAGAATTATGTTTCTAGCTGGTCTGGGTATATTTCTTTTCTATTCATTTATTCACACATACCTTCCATGTCCCCTCAGTGGCATTGTCCTGATGCCCCGTATTCTGGCTCTGTGTAGAAAGCCACTCCCAGGCTGATCATGTCCCAGCCAGCCATTCACTGTGTGTGTGTGTGTGTGTGTGTGTGTGTGTGTGTGTGTGTGTGTGTGTGTGAGTGTGTGTGTGTGTGTGTGTGTGTGTGTGTGTGTGTGTGTGTGTGTGTGTGTGTGTGTGTGTGTGTGTGTGTGTGTGTGTGTGTGTCAATCGTCTTAACCACCGACAGAACAATCAAAACTAAAGACACGAAATACGAAAACTTTAACACCTGTATCCACGATCCTCCTATCGAGAGAGACAGAGTAAGACGGCAACTTATATGACAATCTCCTTAATCACGACGGCAAAATGGGAGAGGGCGAAACAGGAGTCACAGTGCTGCTGCGGAGCCAGTTTGCTGCTGTCCATCGGCGCCTCTTCTGATCCAACGCACAGGACACTGCCTGCTGATCCCCCAGCGCACAGTAAAATGTTTAGCCACGGAATCAGGATAAGAGGACGTCCCTATCCTGGAGACGCCCACACTTTCATCCAACGACAGTTCCAGCGAACCTGCTGCGAACGAAGACTGGCGCCAACTCACCAAGGTCATGAGCGTAGAAAGAAAATGTTGATAGAGGGCATCAGTATATTAGCCACCAAAGGAATGAAGCTGAAGATAACATATGATGCTGTGGAGTTCTATGTTAGTCTCAGACTCACTAAAAAGGTTTAGCTTTTCTTTCCTTTCATGACATATTCCGGCATCAACCTGATGCAGATACCCAGACACCCTGCAGTGCTGGTCAGGTCATTTGACGGACTCTCTCACACAAATTCTGCTCGACTGATTAAACATGACTGTCGTTACATTCTTCTCATTTGAACCCAAAGTGTATTCATAAAGAGGTGGCAGAGGCAACGCACACACACGCACACGCATACACACGCACGCACACACACACATACACACGTGCACGCACGCACGCGCGCGCGCACACACACACACACACACACACACACACACACACACACACACACAGAGACATACACACACTTGCCTCTGATGCCAGTCGACTCATACCCAGGCCCCCCAGCTATAAACAATTGACACTAACTTCTACGCCACTGCGATTGGTTGATCTGTACAATCTTCAAGGTCGGCTGGCCAGGTGGCAACTTTTGGTTCAATAAGATTTTGTTCAGGTAGATTCAATTTTAAAACTGAGGTATTTCACCACCACTCTCTCTCTCTCTCTCTCTCTCTCTCTCTCTCTCTCTCTCTCTCTCTCTCTCTCTGCAACTGGAAGGGAAGGGGAGCACGTGTGTGTGTGTGTGTGTCTGTGTGTCTGTGTGCCTTCGTCTATTTGTATATGTGTGCGACCGAAAACAAGGTTGCGGTCAACAAAGCAGTTCACCCGATACCTACGGACAGGTGAACAGAGACAGACAGACAGGCAGGCAGACCGACAGACAGAGTCACACACTTATTGTAGCTGTTGCTGTGTTGATCTTTTCCTTCACCCTGTTTATAACCTGAGCTGGCAAGTCCGGACATAAAATTGCATCGGCTCCTGAACAACACATACGTCGTCCAATGCACGATGCCTTCCGTCAACTGAACGCTGATTATAATCAGCCGACCATGCGGGTACCGTAGATCCAAGAGCTTTGAAAACAATGTTAATACAAAGCCTCACAGAATGCAAACCAATTAAAACAATGCGGCAACAGCGGCGAATGAAATAACTCTCTCCCTCTTTCTCTCGCTATGAAGAGGAATCTAGAAAACTGAGAAATGCAATAAATTCACACAGAAGCGCAGAGAAAAAATGAAATATTATCGAGAACTAATATCGTCAAACCAGAACCCAAAATTGCTATGGAAAGCTATTAACGAGCTTACAAACAAAATCTTCAAAATCAACTGTAATTAAAGACATCTCTGTCGAACAGCTGAAACACCCACTTTTGTACTATTGTCAATAAAATTGTCACGACAGATTCATCCAGATCAAAACGACCTACAAAAAACTGAAACAATATTGCCAAGATAAAAACATCAAGTCTGAACTTTATATTCCACCAATAACAGTTTTTGAAGTTTATCACTACCTAACACACCTAAAACAGTCAGGTACTGTGGGGGTGGATGGCCTTGACGGCAAAATCCTCAAACTAGCAGCTCCAGCAATTACAGATACGTTAAACATACATCTTCAATTTATGCATCGACAAAAAATCATTTTCCCGACAGTTTCAAAAAGGCGAAAGTCATACCTATCTACAAAGCAGGTGACAGCTCAGACCCTGCAAACTACAGACCAATCTCAATCATTTCCACTATTTCCAAACCTTTGGAAAAAAAAACACATACACAAACACACATTACACCATCTAAATACATACCACTTGCTTCATCCAAGACAGTCCGGGTTTCGACACAACCATTCATGCCACTCAGCCCTAATCAACCTGGTTGATGACTGGCTAAATAGCATTAACAACAACAGATATTGTGGTGTCCTATTCATTGATTTCAAAAAAGCATTTGATGTAATAGACCATAACCTTCTTCTTAGAAAATTAAAATTGTATGGCTTATCCACAAAAAACTCTTACGCTTTTTTC
>JADBJO010000014.1:510000-522500 GCA_016801955.1 Conus betulinus
CTCTCTCATTTCGGAAAATAAAAACCTGCAACAGAGGGAAACATGAAGTTATATAACCATCACAACACAGAACGGATCATGCACTAGGAATTTTAGCCGACATGGGAAGGAGGAGGGAAGGGGATGGGCAGGCGGTCATTCAGAAAAGAAGGGAAAAAAAGGAAAGTGCCGTTTGCCCACCTTTGCTTATCAGTCGTCTGTTGGAACAAAATATTGATGGTGAACATTACTGTTCTCCTCTCCTTCTCAATAGAAAGCACTCACTATCATCCCGTTCAAGTGCTGAATTATTCACACTAAGCGCGAGTAACGCAACGCGTCTGTTTCGTTTATTACCACGCGGAAGTGTTTTTTTTTTTTTTTTTTTTTTGTTTGTTTTTTTTTTTTTTGCCCGACGCTTAAAAACAGTCGTCAAAAAATGAGATAGGAATGCCATAATGACAGTCCTGTCTTTAGGGGACTTTGATATCACCCTTATTACTGTAGAAAAAATATCATAAAGTACGTACCTTGGATGTCTAGTGCACTGAGTATGAAAGCTGGCTGTAAGTTTAAAGTCAGTACGCCTGATAAACTGACTGTATAATTCTGTAAATGTCCATGTTGGGAAAATGCACGACTGACTACCGCTGC
The DNA here is from genome assembly GCA_016801955.1 of Conus betulinus. NCBI lineage: Eukaryota > Metazoa > Mollusca > Gastropoda > Neogastropoda > Conidae > Conus > Conus betulinus. Next base: position 510,634 of record JADBJO010000014.1, read on the forward strand.
TTATCTCACTTAAGCTTTCAGTATTACTATTTCTTTTACAAGGTAGTGACAAGAAAAGTCAAGCTTTTATGTGGTTCTCGTCCTTCTTCTGTGTAGAGCTTGTGTGATCAAATGTGCAAAGTGCATTCTGTCTGTCTGTCTGACATTGTGTGTCTGACGGTTCCTTATACAAATTCAGTTTTCGACTGATCTCCAACTTTGACATGGTGACTCACCAGCATACTGGGCACGTCACATGCGAATCGTTCTTGTGCTGAACAGTTGCAGTAGTTGAACTCTTAAGGGGAAAAAAACGGGATGGAGAAAGAGGGAGGGGAGGGGAAAGGCGGACATAAGTGGGGAAGAGTTGGAATGAAGTTACGAAGGGTGGGGGGAGGGGATGAAACAGGGTTAGGGACGAGAAGGGACGGTAAGAGAGGGGGATGACAGGGTGGTTGGGAGGATGGGGAAGGTGGAAGGAAATAAGAGAGAAGACAGGGGGATGGGTTGGGGTGGATGACAGAGGGAAGAAGAAAAGAGAGACAAGAGAGCAAGCGGGAGAGAAGGAGAGGGAGGGCTAGGACCATTTATTTCTGACCGGGCTAGGTGTTTATTCATTTATTCATTTTGCTGTCAATCTTGCATGTCCACGTTGTGGCATCATCCCTACGTCTATCATTCTGGCTCCACGTAGAAAGCCACTCCCAGGTTTGTCCCGTCACATCCCCAGCGCCAGCAGTGCACAAGGAGCAATCAATATCATGTCGTCATGAGGCAACCCACTGGAGCAGAGACACTGCACTGCTGCTGAGCCCCTTCGGTGATGCTTGGTGGTGCCTTTCTGATTCTATCTACACAGAACACCACTAACTAAGCCCCCTGCTGACGACAGTAACTGCTGAGTGGACGTTGAAATCAAACTGTCCATAAATATGTCCAGAGTAAGGCCTAACGCATAGGAATGCCGGCGAAGCGTTTAATTGCACACACTTAAATTCAATCCTGTGACACAAGAAAGAGTTTCCGAATTACAGTAGTGAAGTATGTGATAAGAGATATTTGATGAAGATTGTGTTAGTGTCAAATGCACATCAGATTTTGACACAATGTCATATGATTCTGATGTGATTTGTGTGTATGACACACAAAATGGAACAGAAATGTTTTTATTTTAAAAGTATGCCAAGTTGAAGACACGCGTGAGTAAACGCCCCACCCAACAATCTCTCCCGCCCCCAGTCCCACCCCAGAGGTCGCCGCCAGGTCCATGCGAAGACACTCCCCATGAACTTGCCAATACCATCCACTGCTGGATGATCGCACCACAAGTGAAGAAGTGGAAAGCAACTCGAAAATGAGGTGAGCCGGGGGCTGAGCAGAGATGAGTTGCAGAATTCGAGACGTGTTGTATTATAACCACTGAAGGTAAGGCTTATGAAAACGATGTTAAAGAGTTTCATTCTAGTTAGAGACTACATGATAGGGCTGTATTGTACGCCTGCTTTCAACATTTATCCTGCCGAAATCACCATAGTCACCACCACGCCTCATGTAATTCCCGAGTGAGTGAGAAAAAGTACGTACCCAAACTCACCTGCTGGAGAGTATATTTGACACACACACCCCCCCCCCCCCCCCCCCCCCCCCCCCCCCCCCTCGCCTCCCTCATTTATGCCCAAATTACTCCCATCCTACAAAACTACCTCACATCCTGTGTCAAAGCCGCTATTCAATGGGTGATTCGGGGCATGGTACAGAAACACCACATGTGGTGAATATAGGCATGTATCTAATTCGACCCCCTTCTTAAATAGAGTAGACGAATTCGGATACGCGGTATTCGAATGTGAAACATGAAAAAAAGAGGTTTGATTGAACTTAAGGAAACGAAGTATTGCTGATGATCGTGTGAATTACATATTGATGTTTGTACTCTCTCTCTCTCTCTCTCTCTCTCTCTCTCTCTCTCCTCTCTCTCTCTCTCTCTCTCTCTCTCTCTCTCTCTCTCTCTCTCTCTCTCTCTCTCTCTCTCTCTCTCTCTGAATGCGTCTGTTACTGTCTTCCACAGGTGCATAGAGTGCATTGACAATTCACACACACACACACACACACACACACACACACACACACACACACACACACACACACACACACACACACACACACACACACACTTACACACGGGCGCGCGCGCACACTGTGTTCAACAACTAAAGCAGCGTTCAGTCTACAATTCCACAGCAGCCATGCAAGTATGAGTTTCTTTTTATTCTAATAAAAGAATTAATCAGACAAACATTATGTCATTCGTGTTACACAAATATAGACAAAAACTGAAATGGTTGATAGAGTGCATTTTTTTTTCTTTTTTTTTTTTTTCCCCTCGAATAGTGTCAGTTTGCCCTGGAAGAACAAAATGAAACGGGGGGGGTGGGGGGAGGGAGGGGGGTGAATCATTCTCTCGCTGTTGAGCCTCGTGACGGCAAAACAACCAGGGGGACATGAATGCACTTCATGTCTGTTCCAGAAGACGGACAGCACTCACCATTATGATAGATGCTCAGACACCTGACTACACTACGTTCATTTAATAATTCATCGTTTTCACAGATTGAACGGCTAAATACCTCGCTGCAATATCCATAACCATCATTTTTCAGCGCAAGAGATCCAGTCTCATGGTTTCAGCTGTAGCACAACGTGTAACAAAGGAACCTTGAAACTACCCCCTTGTCTCTTATAATACTAACAATAATTCTTCAGTTAACAGCAGAAGGCATTTCATTCCCGTGAAGCAATGACCTGATTCCAGCCTCGTTCTGGCGCCCAAACGAAACCACTTTGTACAAAAGCATTTGGCCCAGTTACGTCCATTTTCCGATAAAAAACCACTCACTCGGTTTTAAAGCAAGGGTTAATAACGGACGGAGACTCTTGACGATGCATTAAAGGAGCGGCGTAAAAATTATACTTCATCTCTTTTTTGTATACACGGCCAACCGGTCTAGAAAGGAAAGTGCTGCCATCTCCTTGGTTCTGAAGGATGGCGTTGCACGTGCGTTACGATTTACGCGAGTCCCACTATCACACCAACAAGAAATCCTAAGGCGAGGTACGCGCTGGGCAGAGCGTTAGGATTACCGCTTTGGGATTCTGATTCTGACGTTCTATGTCTCACTTTGGCATTGCATTTTACTGTAATATGTTTCAATTTTACATAAACATTCTGTTTCTGTGTATCTATGTCTCTGGCTAGTGATTCTCTCTCTCCTCTCTCTCTCTCTCTCTCTCTCTCTCTCTCTCTCTCTCTCTCTCTCTCTCTCTCTCTCTCTCTCTCTCCCCCTGTATGTGTCAAACCTGATGACCTCCTGCAATTGGCTAGGCTGTATACAACAGTAAACAAAATTATATATGCATACGTACAAGCATGTTCTATTCGCTAGTGTGAGGAAAGTCCAGCTATGCAATAACGCCTTTGAATTTGTCTGTGTGCAGTGGAGAGAGAGAGAGAGAGAGAGAGAGAGAGAGAGAGAGAGAGAGAGAGAGAGAGAGAGAACATGACGTACAAGTATTGAAGACACATGGAGAGAGGGGGGGGGGGGGGGATAGTGGACGGGTGAGGATTAGGATGGGTGGGTATTTATGTGATGGGGGGGGGGGGGGGGGGGGGGGGGGGGGAGAGGGAGTTTCGATCTATGACATTTCTTTTTGTCTCATCTTCATTGTCCTCGCCCATGACTCCCCCACGCTGCTCATTCCGGCCTACACACACACACACAGGTCCATTTCAGCCCGATCCTGTCGCATTCCAAGCAACGGCAGTCCACAGGCAAATAATCAATATCAGGTCTTCCTCAGGGGGGTAGGTTCCGTTTCGTCCCTTCCCGTTTGGTCCTCTCCGCTGTTCTCGCTGTTTTCTGCCCCCTACTGTTAGGTAATTACAACTGTATCGTTTGGCGAGTTCCAGTGAGCATGCTGAGAGCAAACACTGACACACGCTCACTGTGGGCATGGCTGTAGAGAGACAATCTTAACAAAGGGCATCATCACATGAAGAACTAAACGATCACTGACATGGGGGACTTTTCATGCTGACGAGTGAGGATGGAGATAATAAAGACGATGCTACACCTGTCTCGGACTCCATGAAAGGGCTAAGCTTTTTGTTTTCTATCATATATCCCAGCATCAACCACAGACAGATCATCAGACACCCTGAGTTGCTGGTCATGGAATACAGGCATCTGTTCTCTAACAATGATATGAATCGCCATCTTTGGTTCGTCAGTTGATAGTGTTGAAATGTTAACATCGTTAATCCTTGAACGGACAAGAAATACATTTTTAAAAAAAAGCTTCTTCTTGCTTATCTGTTACCCTTATGAATACAAATTATCAGTCAGTCAATCTCTCTCTCTCTCTCTCTCTCTCTCTCTCTCTCTCTCTCTCTCTCTCTCTCTGTGTGTGTGTGTGTGTGTGTGTGTGTGTGTGTGTGTGTGTGTGTGTGTGTGCGTGCGTGCGTGCGTGCGTGTGCATGCGTGCGTGCGTGTGTGCTTTCATCTGTTTTCGTATGAGTTTGCCACCATGAACAAGTTTGCAACCAAAAAGCTATTTACCTGACACCTGCCGACAGAATGACAGAAACAGACAGACAAACAGAGACACAGACTAACTGTAGCTGTTGCTGTGTTGATCTAATCCTTCACCATGTCACGTGAGACGGTAAGTGTGGACCTAGACATTCGACCGTATCCTGAACAATACATCTGTTGTCCCACAGGATGCGTGACGTTATGTGAAATTCAACGGACGGGTAACAAACTGAAAACTGTTCACAATCAGCCGACTACACGGGTGCCGTAGATCTAAAGGCTTTGAAAACAATGTAATACAAAGCTCCATGGAATCCAAACTAATCAAAACAAAGTTACACCAACAAGAATCAAATAGCCCCCCCCCCCCCCCCCCCCCCCCCCCCACCCCTCCTCTCTCTGTCTGTCTGTCTGTCTGTCTCTCTCTGTCTCTCTCTCTCTCTCTCTCCTCCCTCTCTCTCTCTCTCTCTCCCTCTCTCTCCTTGAAACCCAACTAATCAAAACAAGGCTAGCTGCACCAACAACAAATCAAATATCCCCCCTTTCTCTCTCTCTCTCTCTCTCTCTCTCTCTCTCTCTCTCTCTCTCTCTCTCTCTCTCTCTCTCTCTCTCTCTCGCTCGCTCGCTCGCTCGCTCGCTCGCTCTCTCGCCCGAGTGCCTCGCTGAGCACTGGTGTAAAGTTTACGGTTTGGACACACGTGGCTGTGCACCCTCATTACAATGCATATAAAAAGGGTCCCCATTGTCCGACCATCTTGCTGGCTACCTGCTGTACGCTGGCATCATTGTCCACCCCATCAGCACCACCATCACCATCCTCCTCATCCTCTCCTTCCCTGTCCATGTCTTTTGTATGCTTCCCCCATTCTCGGTAGATAAGTGAATGCGGGTGAGACTCTCTCTCTCTCTCTCTCTCTCTCTCTCTCTCTCTCTCTCTCTCTCTCTCTCTCTCGCGGAACGTTACCTGAATATAATATCATGTAAGAGGCACAGAGACTTACTTGCTAGATTCCGAACGAGAAGCATGGGACTTAATGCCAATAAAAGATGGTTTACAAATTCTGAAATTAATCTGATTTGCCCAATATGTTTCAAAGAAAATGAAGATGAATATCATTTTGTATTTCGGTGTGAAGAATATAGGAAATTTAGTAAAAGATTGTGTAGTTTTCAAGTCTCATTTCGGGTTATCCCATAACCTGTCTGCTATTTTGTCATGTGAGAGAGAAGATATTTTGATATCATTTGCAAAGTTTTTAACGGATGCTTTCAATTATAGAGAGAGAAAAAACTTAAAGTCTAAATGAAAATGCATTTAAACACGTTTGATATAGAAATATCAGTTCCATGCACATTTATATGACGTTTGATGGGTGGTCTTATGTTTGAGAAATTACAAACACTTGTTTTTTTTGATGATTAAATTTTTCTTTTTGTGTGTTTTTCAGTTATGAAGCATCAGACATGTACCCTCTTGGCATAAGGGTTATTTAACCATTGTCAATAAAAGGTGTCATTGTCATTGTCATTGTCTCTCTCTCTCTCTCTCTCTCTCTCTCTCTCTCTCTCTCTCTCTCTCTCTCTCTCTCTCTCTCTTCTTTCTGCCTTCTTTCCTCTCTCCCTCCCTACCTTACCCTCTTTCTCTCTCTCCCTTTGACAGACTATCTTTAAGAATGACAGTATCACATTTTCTGACCGTTCATTCATTCCAAGGTGACCTCACTACTGATTTCCTCTCTATGTTTATGCCCAATGTGTGGTCGTGCTGAAGTCGTCGGTATAAGCAAGTTCATGGTGTGGACAGACGGACAGAGAGAGAGAGAGATGAGAGAGAGAGAAAGAGAGAGAGAGGCAGAGACAGACAGACAGACAGAGAGAGAGAGAGAGAGATGAGCTGAACACTGAAAGACTGACTACCAATTCGAATATTTGCCTATTTGCCAATGTGGTAGATTTAAAAAGAACGCCAAATATAGGCAGACAGAACTGAAATTTAGGGAAAATTCCAATGAAAGCGATGCGCAAAAATCAATTCAGCCTCACACAGCACGTCCCCCCCCCCCCCCCCCCCCCCCCCCCCCCCCCCCCCCCCCCCCCCCCCCACCCCAGCCTTCTCTCAGAGCAAAGACATGTCGACAGAACTGAATCTTTTCATTGTTATCGAAATTTCTTTCATATTTCTCTCCCGCTTCAATACATTTCTGACGAATACTTATTAAAGTGTAACTCTTTCGCAAAAGACATCTCGATCATATTTATAGCAATTAGTTATTTTTACCTCTTAATTACAATGAAAAATGTTACCATAAAACCAAGTTCCGTTGCAGCGTGCTGGACATCACCCTCGCTTCCCGTTTTCCTTACAACCGTCCTATTAGTTCTACCCTCGTTTACGTCAGCTGTAACATGTCTGCGTCCTGTTTCATGATGTCTGACTAATTACGTACATCAATGGGTGTATTATCTAACAGGCTTTTCAGTAAAAGGCATTTAGTTCAGAAAACCTGTTAACACTGAGTTATGCGTCTTCCCATTTTTGTTATTTCAGCGACAAGTTCATTGATCAAACATTTTAATAAATGGAGGCTTAAGAAACACCCATGCTCGACACGAAGTGAAAAACGGTAATGATCAGAGTAGGCATACCTGTCAGGTACACGCATAAAAGGTTATTCATACAAATCCCATCCACAGAGACACACGCAATTTTCTATTTACATCACGTTCCTCAACATATGCCATGATTCATTCAGGTGTACGGAATCAAAAGCTACCTGAAACCAGTAATAGCGACAATTTCAATTATTCAACAGATAATTTTGAGCCATGGTATCCTGTGTAAAATATGATTATGGTCTGCAGTGCTGTAAACATCTCTAACGCCAGCTTGATTTTCTATGCCCCCTTGATCATGGTGTTAATATTCTGTCAAAAATGCGTGCATCCATTTTAATGATCACACTTATCGATCCTACGCTACGGCAGTTCTCTTGTTTGTTCACTTCGCTTTTCTCATGAAGAAACACTGTTAAGGATTTTAACCAGGTCTATAGCAAAATCTCTTTGTCGATCAGCGTATTATAAGTCATCATCAAGTACTCAATCACAGTCAGATTAGTGCATTTCACCATTTCATTTTGACTCCATAGAACTTTTCCCACATTTTAAATGAGAAACACTACTTATCGCAGCTTCACTTCTTATGCAGTCGTTAAAAATGACTCTTCATCGTTTCTCTGTCATGTTCAAGAGAAGAAGGGTGATTGAGAGAGGAAGAGACAGACAGACAAGCAGACATACACACACACTCTCTCTCTCTCTCTCTCTCTCTCTCTCTCTCTCTCTCTCTCTCTCTCACTCACACACACACACACACACACACACACTAATACGCACACACACACACACACACACACACACACACACACACACACACACACACACACACACACAGATAGAGTTGAGAGAGGAAGTAAGTGGAAGGGAGAGAGAGACAAACGCATATACAGTCGCAACGGTGACAGACAGACAGACCAAGAAAGTGAGACAGACAGACAGAGACAAAGACAGAGAAACAGACAAACAGAGAGACTTACAAAAATACAAACTCACTCATGAATTCACGCGCGCGCACACACACACACACACTCTCTCTCTCTCTCTCTCTCTCTCTCTCTCTCCTCTCTCTCTCTCTCTCTCTCTCTCTCTCTCACACACACACACACACACACACACACACACACACAAGACACACACTGACACAGACAGACACAAAGAGACACTGACAGAGACAGAAACAAAGAGAGAGGGAGAGAGAGACAGAGGAGAGAGAGAAGAGAGAGAGGAGAGAATGGAGAGGGAGAGAAGTGGAGAGGGGAGAGAAGTGGGAGAAAGAAAGAGAGAGAGACACAGACAGAGACAGAGAGACAGAAAGACAGAGAGAGAGTGGAGGGGGGGAGGAGGGAGGGAGGGAGAGGGGACGGAAAGCCAGAACCCAAAACCCGAAACCTTCCCGTTGTCAACCTGACACCATGTCCCAAGTGTAACAAGTACCTGGATTTCTCACCATTGGATTTCCGATGTTGAGGCATGCACGAAAGTCGTAATCCAATCGCATCACCATCATTCAAAAATGCTCAAGATGGCAATACTTTTCTCTCTGGCCTAGTCGGCTGAGGGTTTAGAAAATGGTGCAGCATAATCTTTATGCCGTCCCTTCAAAGCCTGGTCATCAATCTCCTTCCTTTACTAAGCGCTGCTTTAAAACCGAGAGATGATGTGTTGTAGGAGGAGAAAATGGCCTCAGCTGCGCCAGACACTTCGGTTCAAAATGGTTTCGTTTGGCGCCAGAACAAGGCTCGGATCCGGTTTATTAATTCAAACATTGCGTCATGGTTATAAAAGGGTATCTGTCCATTACGTGAGAGGCATAAAGAGAGAGAGAGAGAGAGAGAGAGAGAGAGAGAGACCTAAAGTGACAGAGAGTTTACCACCCCCCCCCCCCCCCCCCCCCCCGCTCTGTATTGCGCAAACCCTTCAGAGCATCAAACCGAATTCCTACCTTTTCATAAAGTGAGAAAAAGAGATAATGCCATGGACACGGGGTTTCATATCGATAAGAAAATAAATCAATAATACCAAAGAGCGGTATAAGGACAGGTAAGTGACAATATCGTATATTCTTCACTAACAGAACTTTCCACCTTCCAAATGAAAAGCTAAAGACACACAACTAATGAAACTAGTAAACCACTGGCAGAGAAATTACTTAATCATGTTTTGATTCCCATTTTCTTGAATGGTAATAGGTGTTACGCAAAGAGAGAGAGAGAGAGAGAGAGAGAGAGAGAGAGAGAGAGTATGGGTGCTGTGAGAGAGAAGGGTGTATGGGTGCTGGGTGTGGGTGCATGTGTGTGTGTGAGAGAGAGAGAGAGAGAGAGAGAGAGAGAGAGAGAGTGTGTGTGTGTGTGTGTGTGTGTGTGTGTGTGTGTGTGTGTGTGTGTGTGTGTGTGTGTGTGTGTGTGTGCCATCATCTGGTTGTGTGTGTGTGTGTGTGTGTGTGCGTGTGTGTGTGTGTGTGTGTGTGTGTGTGTGTGTGTGTGTGTGTGTGTGTGTGTGTGCGTGGTGTGTGTGTGTGTGTGTGTGTGTGTGTGTGTGTGTGTGTGACCATGAGCAAGATTGCTGTTCACCTGATACCTAGGGACAGAGACACAGACTGACTGTCGTGGCATATGTTTCATTTCATCCTTTAATTGTGGACACACAATCTGTGTGTTGAGGAAGGGGAGGGTGATGTATGACATTTGGGGCTCATGCGGATGGTAGATGGATGTTGTTTTTTTTATTGTAGCCTTTCTCATGTTCGTATATAGACTGTTTATGGTAGGACTTCAAACATTAATAAACTGATTGCATGTATAAGTAGTGTGGTTGTGAATATGGGATTTATAATATGATTGAATTTATTTAAATCATGTACAGTTGAATATCATTATATAAACAGCCATCCACGATTGTGCTAGCTCTCAAAGCAAGAACACACACACACACACACACACACACACACACACACACACACACACACACACACACGCACGCACGCACGCACACGTACGCACGCACACACACACACACACACACACACACACACACACACACACACGTTAAAATCTAAACTAATGATAACCACACACCATCAGCTGTTCAGTTCTCTCTCTCTCTCTCTCTCTCTCTCTCTCTCTCTCTCTCTCTCTCTCTCTCTCTCTCTCTCTCTCTCTTGAAATGCGTGAGTCTGCATGATATAATTCATCCTGAAGTGACCCTCTTGAAGAATAAAAATGCAAAACTCTCCGACCATTCCTGACAAGGCGATCCTAGTGTTGATCTCCTCTCCATGTTCATCCCCGGAGTGAGATCCTGTGCAAGTCTTCTCCTGGGAGAGAGAGAGAGAGAGAGAGAGAGAGAAGAGAGAGAGAGAGAGAGAGAGAGAGAGAGAGAGAGAGAGAGAGAGAGAGAGAGAGAGAGAGAGAAATCAACAAAGCATTGCCTAAACACACTCTCAGAAATTTGGAACCCAAGCAGGAATCTGATCGTGATCATCCCAACACTACGTCCCATGTGGAACAAACATCTGGATTTCTCACCGGTGAATTCCCATTAATCATGCTCGCACAAACTCATAACCCAGCGCAACGCCATTGTTCAGAGCGCACAAGATGGCAGTATTGTCCTCTCCAGACTGGTCGGCTAAGGTTTAAAAAAAATGGTGCAGCATAATCTTTATGCTGCCCTCCAAAGCCTTGTCAACAGTCTCCGTCCATTATCAACCGTTGCTTTAAAACCGAGTGAAGGTGTGTGTTTTAGTAGAAAATGGCCGCAGCTGCGCCCAAAACACTTCGGCTCAAAATGGTTTCGTTTGGCGCCAGAACGAGGCGTGGATCTGGTTGTTAATTTGATCATTGCGTCATGCGTACTACAGACTATCTGCTCGTTACTAACGAGTTATTGTTTATATGATGTGAGAAGCATGAAAGAGAGTGAGTGAGAGTGAGTGTGTGTGTGTGTGTGTGTGTGTGTGTGTGTGTGTGTGTGTGTGTGTGTGTGTGTGTGTGTGTCCCACTTCCCCTCACTCTACATTGTATAAAACTCTTCAAAGCATCAAACTGAATCCCCAGCTTTTCACTGAAGTGAGAAAAGACATAAAAAGGCCATGGACACAGGGTTTGATATTGATGACATAATAAAACAGTAAAACTCAAGAGAGGTGTGAGTGGAAGTAGCTGACAATTCCATTTCAGTCTCCAATTATAGAACGTTCCATCTTCCAAATGAAAAGCCAGGTTCTCGATTGTTGTCTCGAAGAAAAAAAAAAACTTTCGACTAAAATGTGCTTTAAATGATTGTGTAGTGTAGTGTAGTGTAGTGTAGTGTAGTGTAGTGTAGTGTAGTGTAGTGTAGTGTAGTGTAGTGTGATAGGAAATACAATGCTATGCAGCGTTCACACTGTCTCAGTAACGCTGGTGTTATTCATATCATCATTAATGTGGTGTACTGTTGTGTAATGTAGTTAAGAAATGGTGTAGCGTCGTGATGTGTAGTGTATCGTAGTGCAGTGCAGTGTGCAGAGGGTGTTGTGTGGTTCTATGTCACCCATAGTGTAACGTCTTGTAGCGTGGTGTGGTATAGCATAGTGCGCAGAAGGTATTATGGTGTGTGTGTGTGTGTGTGTGTGTGTGTGTGTGTTGTTGTGTGTGTGTGTGTGTGTGTGTGTGTGTGTGTGTGTGTGTGTGGTGTGTG
>JADBJO010000014.1:527500-532500 GCA_016801955.1 Conus betulinus
TTTGTGGTGTATTCGCTCTGCTGTTTCCACTCTGGCTCTATGTACACAGCTACTCCCAGGTTTGTCCAGTCACACTCCTAGCACCAGCTGTCCACAAGGATCAATCAATATCATGTCGTCATGAGGCAACCCACCGGAGCAGACACTGCACTGCTGCTGAGCCACTTCGGTGATGCTCAGTGGTGCCTCTCCTGATTCTATACACACAGACCACTGCCTACTAGGCCCCCTTCTGACAATAACTGGTGAGTGGAAATATAAAGAAAGTTACCTATACATTTGTCCAGAATAAGGATCCTAACGTTCAAGAGTTTTGTGTGTTGAGTCCCAGATACTAGGTTCAATCCCATCATGAATAAAAGGTTTGTGAATAACAGCAGTAAAATATGCCCCAAGATATATTTGATGAATGTTGTGCCAGTGACAAATATGCATTAGATCCTGCTATGATATTATTTTGATAAACGTCTTTCTGTGTTTGCTGTTGTTGTTTTCCTGATGTATGTGATACGTGAAAGTGGATTTTTTTTAAGTTTCATTTTTTTTTTCGATGCTGAATCGAAGAACAGATGTGAATAAGCCTTCACCCCCCCCCCCACCCCCACCCCCCCCCCCCCCCCCCCCCCACCGCCCTCCAGAGGGCACAACCACATCCATCCACGGGCAGTCCCTGTGAACTTGCTGACACCATCCATCTCAACATGAATTTTACCACAGGCACGGCCGTGGAAAAGAAAACAAAAGTGAGGTCAGCATAGAGCAGAGCATGTAGAACTACAGAATATGGACGTGTTTCTAGGTTGACCAACGAGGATAAGTAAGGCTGATGAAGAACACAGACCCTCGTTCTGCTCTATGTACCCAGTTAACACTGCAGTCACAGCGCTGAAATTCCCGCAGAACACCTGATTTTGACCATTTTTTATCAACTTTCCTTAAAAGCCTTAATCCGACGGTGACTTTATTCTTGTACAGTAAAACAGAGCTATCTTTCATCTTCTTGATGATTGATAAGTGTTTTAAAAAATCAAAATAATTTATTTTGTTTTTGTTTGATTGAGTAGAAAATGACAAACTTCGAGCAAGGAGCAAGAATTCAGTGCTTGAAGTCGCCAACGGGTCTTGTTTGCTTTCTCTTCAAGTTAATCAATGAAATCAACCGTTAGTAGCTTGCTAACTGGTTTGATATGACGTAGGGAAGGACTGTATCTGTACGCTGACACCACTGGTTAAAATTTTTCCGGGAAATTCGGTCATATTTATCTTTAGAAGACAGTCGCTATCATTCTCGCGACGCGTCCTGAGTGGCAGATCGTTTGCCGCGAGTATTTTTCGCCCCACGTCGCCGAGTGGTAAGTCGGGCGCCGGGATCATTCTCGCAGCGTGTTGCGAAAACGTGAGAAGTTCCATTATGGCCGAAAACTGCATGATAGGGCTGTATTCCACGTTTCCTTTCGAGGTTTAAACTGATGTACCATTCCGTAATCACGCCGTGCCTGAAAGCACTCACACCGTTTGGTGAGAACAAGTAAATTCCCGAACTCATCTCCCGAGGAGTAAAATCAGAGCAGCCTCCTCCTTTGTTCCCAAATCACCCCCAACCTTCTGAATTCTCACAAAGTGTGCAAAACGACTAAGCATAGCATCGAAGCACGCTGTATCCAAATCTAAGAAGGGAGGAAGGGGGGTATCTTGACCCAAGTCAGAACCCCCCCCCCCCCCGTTCCGAAACCAGTGCCTGGTGACGAAGTTGGGGCGTGGTTCAGAAACATCACATAGAGCGAATATAGGCGTGTACCCATTTCCACCTCAATAGTTTCTAGCTCAGGCCCAGAATCACTCCCCAATCCAACTTAGCTGCAATGTGCTTTGATAGATACTTTTAAGTCTTTTGGGGTACTTTGAAATTATATACGATGTTCGGAAATCTGCAAGGGAGGTCATCTGTATCAGAGTTCTCGTTCAGCGACAGTTACCTTGCTGTTTTCACATGACAAATAGCATTGATGAGCACGCCCGAAGCAATTTATCCCAGTCAGCTTAACACTTCAAACATGGAGAAAATGCCAAAACACGGGCATGAAACAGTCCGCCTGTGATGCAGATATTTGCTATCCAGATTTTTATCTGGCGTGCGCTTCTGAGGAAAATGATGTTCATTTTTTTTTTCAAACGTTTAAATGTGAGAAAGGCAATGGGGCCCTGATAATATCTGTGGAAAATTGTTGAAGGTGTGTGCTTCTCAGCTCTCCTATGTTTACAGTCGTTTGTTTACCTGGTCACTTAGAGAATGTATAATTCCTGTTTTTATGGAAAAATGCCACTGTATGTCCTGTTCCCAAAAAACGCAACCCAAGCTGTTTAAATGATTACCGACCAGTTGCCCTCACATCTGTTGCAATGAAATGTCTTGAAAGAATTGTCCTCGGTTATGTTTTAAAAGATACTACACAGTACCAAGACCCCGTTTCAGTTCGCATACCAACAGAACAGATCAACAGATGATGCCACACTCACACTTCTCCATCATGCTTTTTTCACCTCGAAAAACCTGCCTCCTTTGTACGCATTCTCTTTTTTGATTTCTCATCAGCATTCAACACCATACAACCACATCTGATGGCAAAGAAACTCATTAACATAAATGTGGGTAACAAGCTCATTCTTTGGATAATTGATTTTCTTACACAGAGGACACAGTCTGTTCGATATCAAAGTGTTGTTTCGTCTTCCAGAGTCATTTCAACTGGCGCACACCCCAGGGTACTGTTTTTATCATCACCAGTGCTTTTTACTCTGTACACAAATGATTGTTCAGGAAGTGATTCAACTTTGTACATTAAATATTTCAGATGACTCAGCACTTGTGGATCTTTCCAACTCTGATTCTGTTTACTTCAAGGAGGTTCAAAGATTTGTTGACTGGTGCGATCATAACTATCTTGATCTGAATGTAACAAAAACGAAAGAAATGTTGATTGATTTTAGAAAGAATCCAAAAGCTGTACCACCACTTTTTATCAAAGGTGCTGAAGTAGAACGTGTTGAATCATACAAATATTTAGGAACTTTTATAGATAATAAGCTGAATTTTAAATCCCATGTTGAGTATGTCCACAAAAAAAATGTCAAACCAGATTATATTGTCTTCGCAAGCTGCGATCATTTCATGTGAATACTGACATTCTTCGGACATTTTATTCATGCTTCTTGGAATCTGTTCTAACTTTCTCATTTATGTGTTGGTATGGTGGGTTGACTGTGAAGAGCAGAAATGTGCTTGAGAAAGTGGTGAACGTGGGAGGAAAAATCGTTGGTGAGAGAGACAAAAAAGTCTGAGTGAGCTATACAGGTGCCGTGTTGTTTGTAAAGCGAAGAAGATTACGTGTGACCAGACCCACGTTCTTGCAAATCAGTATGACCTTCTTCAGTCAGGACGAAGATATCGATCGGTTAAATGCAGAAGTGTCAGATTTAAACAAAGTTTTTATTCCCCTGTCCATTGATTTCATGAACCGAGAAGATGTTTAATTGAAATCCAAATTCCTCTATATGAATGTATGTCATATGTGAGAAAATGGGTAATGTGGCTAAATTATTGTTTATTTGCTGTGAATGTGTGTGACCACAAATTAATTTCTCAATTGAGTTTGAAATGGAAAGACACACGTTATCCTCCCCTGATTTTGTTTTAATGGAAAAGGTCTATAACCAAGGATGGGAGTGATTCTAGAACAAAAGGGAGGTCATTCTGGAATCAGTTACCTGCTGGGGGTTGGGGTGGGGAAGGGCCCGTGAATTTCCTCACCCACCTGATGGTGATTTCAGGTGTGGAGTGGTTACATAGCGTTGTACCGGTAACCAATCCAAAGATTCGGTGTACTGGGCCACACGGTTATCCTAGGCATGAAGAAGAAGCATGCACTATCCTGTAGACTTTCTTTCCCAAATTACTCAGTGTTACTGGTCAGCTTCGAAACTTTCTGCACGCCAAAGTGGTAGGCAAAGATGACTTCAACTGACAACACAAGTATAATGGAAATACACTGTCTGATTCAATCTACCTGTCTCATTTTCACGGACTTTTTACTTTAAATCACGCGATTATAAACGGATCCAACACAAGCGGTCCGAGATATCTGTTGTTGTTGTTTTTTTTAACTCATGGGAAGGACCAAAGCTGATCAGCTAAGCTGAATCGTAAGCGGTGTGTGTGTGTGTGTGTGTGTGTGTGTGTGTGTGTGTGTGTGTGTGTGCGAGAGTGAGTGCTTCCGCATGCCTGCATGCCTGCGTGCGTCTGCGTGTCTGCGTGCGCGCGCATGCGTGCGTGTGTGCGTGCGTGAATTGTTGTAATGTTGATTCTAGTCCTAGTCGGTTCTCCTTTCTGTCTTTGACAAACGCAAGATGCGACTGGTGAAGATAAACTTAACGATTGAAAGTTTACTCGGTGGCACTGCGACACTTCCAAAGTTTTCCGTTTGGGGCAAAAACTTTCATTCTTCGAATTATCATCAAGTCTTCATTTTCCTTGAAATTCAGGTTCAACTACAAACACAAGAAAACACGCAACATCTCTCTCTCTCTCTCTCTCTCTCTCTCTCTCTCTCTCTCTCTCTCTCTCTCTCTCTCTCTCTCTTTGAACACATCTCTTATTTTTTCCCACAGGTGCACAGAATCTTTGTGAACACATTGTTGACAAACGTGAGGAGTGTGTTTATCTTTCTGTCGAAGCAGCCTGGTGTTACAAAAGGATAACCAAAAACTCTTCGACAGCTGTTTGGAACTGTTTTTACACACATACACACACACACATACATCCGCGCACGTACGAATGCGTTCAAACACACGGAAGCGCGCACGCACGCACGCACGCAAACGCACGCACGCACACACACAAGCGCGCGCATGCACGCTCACACGCACACATACAAACACACACACACACACACGCACGCACACATGCACACATACGCACGCACGCACGCACGCACACACACACA
>JADBJO010000014.1:537500-555000 GCA_016801955.1 Conus betulinus
AGTCTCTGACCAGAAAGAAAAACCACAGCAGAATCTTCTTCATCCTCATCCTTTACTGGCCATGCTAAAAGGAATCATATCATCTGACTGTTCATGCCACGGTGACCTCATGTTCACGCCCATGAGGAGGTCGTGTGGAAGTTTTCGGTGTACGCAAGTTCATGGAGACTGCCGGTGCTGCCGTTCTCTCAGGAGATTCTATCTATCTATCTATCTATCTATCTATCCGTTTATTGGTCTATCTGTCTATCTATCTATATATATTTATCTCTCTGTATGTCTGTGTTTTTTTTATGCTGATCGGTGAGAATGAGGATGATTAAGATGATGCTACGGATTTCCATTCGGAGCAAACTCAACTCTGGGTAGGAGCCGGTCGGCGCAGAAAAACCCACATGACTGTAATGGGATTCGAACCCACGACCTCCCAGCCGGGAGTCCGCGACGCTAACCACTTTGCCACGGCGGCTGGTGTCTGTCTATGTTTCTATCTATCTGTCTGTTTATATCTATCTGTCTGTTTATCATATATATATAATATATATATATATATATATCTATATATACTTATATCATCTATCGACTTATCCATCTATCGATCTGTCTATATGTCTATCTATGTCTATATATATATATATCTATCTATCTATCATCTATCTGTGTGTATGCATGTGGGCATAGGTACATAGAGAGAGAGACAGAGACAGAGAGAGAGAGAGAGAGTGTGAGAGAGAGAGAGTGAGAGAATACTGAAACGTTTCATTTTCATTCGCAGACATGTCCTTTAGGCAAGGGAGTAGAATTCAGACGACACCAAACACTAGCAAAACAGAGCTGAAATGAAAGAGAAATCCCACTGCAGGCGACCCACAGAAATCAAATCATACTTACAAAGCACGTTGTCCTCCCCAGTGCAGAAACATGTCGACGGAAATCTGTTGTTTTTTTTCATTCAAGCGTACCTTTGCTGCAAAACACAACTCGGGATATCTATTGCAATTACTTACTTTAACCTTTTACTTTCCATACAACCGCCTCCCGCGTGGCGTTAGATGTTCCCATTCCACCTCCTTTTCCAGAAAACCGTCAAATCAGTTTCACTCAGGTTTACGTACGTCAGCTGTAAACTGCTTCCCGCCAGTTCAAACTGTTCAACTACTTTTGCAGATCAATTAGTGTGTCTCGATAGAAGAACAGCCTCGTGGGCTAAAAAGCGCCAGAAACAACGGAGCAAAGCCTGCTATCATGAAATGGACTTTACCACATTTTGTTATTTCTATAGCAAGTATATTAATGAAAAACGCATATAATAATTGAAGGTCTTGCAAACACCCATGCACGACCCCATATGGGCAGATGAAATAATCAAAATCAGTACACTAATCAGGTACGTTAGTGACAACTAATTCATAACACCACAGACACATTTACATTTCCCACTTATATCACAATTCCTTTACCATACAATGAAATATTCTCACGTACTGTATGAAAGGCTTTCTGATAATCAGTGGCAGCAACAAACAATTCAGAATTTTAAGCAGACAGTTCGGTGCCGCAGCACATGGTGTAAACATGTGATTTACTGTGCTGTTACTACAAGTCATGCCAGTTTGTTTTCCTTCAGGTTTCCGTCCCCACCCTAATCCCATTATTAATCTTTTGATTATAATCTGTGTATATATTTCACTTACAAAAGTTTTCGATCGTACACTGGGATGCTCACTTTGCTCTGCTATGAGAAAAGACTGCTATGAATTTCGACCGTGCCTATGGAAAAATCCCTTTGTCGAAGAGTAAATTGAAAATCAAGACCAAGTACACAGTCACACCAACGTAGCACATTTTGAACAGTTCACTTATCATTTTATCTGACATAGCGCTTTCTCCACATTTTAAATGAGCAATACTGTCACATCTTCTCTTTTTTTTTTTCCAATAGTGACTGAAAATGGCTCTTCGGCTCTCTTGTTTTATCAAGCTCGAGTGAGAGAGAGGAGGGGAAGAGGGAAAGAGGCTGACAGACAGACAGACAGGCGGATAAGTATATAGACCGACCGACTGACAGACAGAACAGGTAGAGCGGGGGGGAGGGGGGGGGAGGGGGGAGTGAGCGAGAGAGACGCACACACACACTCTCTCTCTCTCTCTCTCTCTCTCTCTCTCTCTCTCTCTCTCTCTCTCCCTCCCTCCCTCTCTCTCTCTCTCCTCCCTCTCTCACACTCTCACACACACACACACACAAACGCACATACAGAGAAAGAGAGAGGGGGGGAGGGTGAGAACGAGAGAGAGACAAAGAGAGACAGGGACAGAGAGGGGGGGGAGGGAGGGACAGAGAGGCAGAGAGAGACAGACAGACAGACAGGCACACAAACAGACAGACAGACAGGCAGATACAGAGAGAAACAGTCAGACAGATAGATATATAGACAGACAGACACGGAAGCAGAAAGCCAAAGAGACAAAGACAGAGTGAGAGACACATACAGGCAGACGATGGACAAAAAATGGACATAGAAAAACAGACAGACAGGTAGACAGACAGAAAAAGGGAGAAAGACAGAGACAGACAGACAGACAGACAGGAGAGAGAGAGAGAGAGAGAGAGAGAGAGAGAGAGAGAGATGAGAGAGAGGAGAGAGAGAGAGAGGAAGGAGGGAGAGAGAAAAAATTCAAATAAAAGAAGTGAACCGTGCGGGGAAAGTCTGAACCCAGACTCGAATCTTATCTTATCGCGGTCAGCCCGACACTCTGTCCGGAATGTAACAAGCATCTGGATGAGTTCCTAATAATGAGGCTCGCACAGGCCATAACCCAAGCGCAACGCCGTCATTCAGAATGCACAAGATGACAATACTTTCCTCTGAAGACCAGTCAGCCGAGGGTTTACAAAAATGGTGTAGAACAATTTTACGCCGTCCCTGCAATGCTTTGTCAAACAGTCTCCATCCATTATTAACCGTTGCTTTTAAAACCGAGAGATGATCTGTTTTAGTAGAAAATGGCTGCAGCTGCACCAGACACTTCGGTTCAAAATGGTTTCGTTTGGCGCCAGAACGAGGCACGCATCCGGTTATTAAGTTTAAACATTGCGTCATAGGAATAAAAGGTTATCTGTTCATTACCAACGCGTTATTGCTCATATGACGTGAGAGGCGTGAGAGAGAGAGAGAGAGAGAGAGGCGAGAGAGAGAGAGAGAGAGAGAGAGAGAGAGAGAGAGAGAGTCGAATCCCTCCCTTACTCTGCATTGTGCAACTCCTCAAAGCATCAAACTGAATCCTTTTCCTTTCACTGAAATGAGAAATTGATAAGAAAACTACGGACACAGGGTTTGATACTAATGGCAAAATAATCGGTAATACCATGCAGAGATGTAAGGGGAAGTCACGGACAATTCCATGTCACTCTTCAATCAGAGAACGTTCCGCCTTCCAAATGAAAATTTATCCAGTTTATTGCCGGGAAAACAGAAAAAAACCCACACACACACACACACACACACACACACACACACACACACACACACACACACACACACACATACACACACACGCACGCACGCACACACATGCACTCACACACACGCGCGCGCGCGCGCTCACACACACGTACACACATATGCGCGTGCTCGCGCCATGCCATATGATTAATTACAGTATGGCCACAGGCCATCCTGTGTTTGACACATATCACAAGAAACCAAGGCAGCAGAAAGCAGTTCCAGACAAATCACCGCTGACAGCAAAACGAAAGAAACACCGGCCACCAAACAAATAGGAAAATACCTCTCATCCCCAGCACAATGCCGTTGAGAGCAGCGTGCGAGTCATTACCCCAAGCACTCGCCATCATCTCTGAAAATAAGCAACACCAGTATCAGTAAGCAGGAAGGTGAGAAAGGAGGGGGGGAAAAGACATGCTCACCCATACTGGAACGTCTGATATTGACTGCACGTGCATGAAGACAAGCTAACACACAGAGAACGTATGATAAGAGAGCTGCGCGTGCACATAATTACCCAGTGCATGCAGCACCAGCCTCTAGCTATTCGGGAAAGAAAATGATCAAAAGCAACTTGGGAGGCTGGTGTTTCCCCTTGTAGGCCGTGTCATGCCCGCTGTGTGTTGGTCGGTGGACCAGGAATTTTCTGTGATGATTTGTTTGTGTGTGGAGTCGTCTGCCTTTGTGCAAGGCATACGTTGCATCTATGTTCTGATTGTCTGTTTCCTTGCCTGCTTATAGTTTTGTTTGATTTACTTCCTCTCTCTCTCTCTCTCTCTCTCTCTCTCTCTCTCTCTCTCTCTCTCTCTCTCTCTCTCTCTCCTCCCTCCCCCTCCCCCTCTCTCTCTCTCTGTCTCTCTCTTATTTTGTCTCTTCGTTATTTTTGGTTTTCATTTTGTTTCTTTTGATTTGTTCTTCGATACAAGCTTTTTCTGTGGGAAGATGGGTTGGACAAGAAAGGAAGAGAGTGGAGTGAGGGTATGTGTCTCTCACGTATCGTCCACCTTGCTTGCTTGTTTACTGTCCGTTTTCAGGGGAACTAGACACTGAATATTTTCAAAGCAGACTTCAGACATGGATTCCAGTTATTCATTTACTGAGCTTATCAACACCCTGCTTTCGGTTTATGAAAAATAAAGGACAAAACTTGTTTACAGTTCCAGATGTATCATTGAAATTTCTCGTTACAGTGATGGCAAGGCTTGACATGGCATCCTCAGAGGCGGGGTAAACTTGTGAAAGGAAAGGGATGAGTTAAGGATGGGGGGTGGAAGGTCCACACATCTGTGATATTGGATTTTTTTTTAAATTTCTATTTGAATAGATAATATAAGACTTATTATGTGAGCCCCTTCTAAATTCACATTTCGTAATGGGGCACATCCAAAATGCTGACTGCATTTGCGTGAAAAAATACACACGCAGGACGATACTGGTTATTTCAGTAGTAGACACAAATACGCACGTGTGTCAAAACACACACACACACACACACACACACACACACACACACACACACACACACGTACACACGCGCTCGTGCGCGAGCGCAAACACACACTCACACACACGCACGTGAGTGCGCGTGCGCATGCACACACACACACACACACACACACACACACA
The DNA here is from genome assembly GCA_016801955.1 of Conus betulinus. Classification (NCBI taxonomy): domain Eukaryota; kingdom Metazoa; phylum Mollusca; class Gastropoda; order Neogastropoda; family Conidae; genus Conus; species Conus betulinus. The sequence continues at coordinate 542,633 of JADBJO010000014.1, forward strand.
CACACACACACATACACATGCACACATATAAATATACCGGCACACACACACCTGCTCATGTTCCCACATACACATCCCCATACCTACTCACACACACACACACACACACACACACACACACACACACACACATCCACGACCACCAACACATCGTCTATTGCCATCACTGCCGCCAACAGCTCCACAACAACGACGTCTGCAGAAATGAAACTAACAACAAAACAGTATAAGATCCTCTCTTATCATAGCATTCTTCCAGCGTCAAAGAGCTGGTAACCAAAACAAAGGCAAATAAACAAGCGGAAGAAACAAGCCTCAGAGGTTGTTAAAATCCTTTCAGTGTCACAAATGATGTCCTCCACGGAGTGCAGCAACTGCGCATCTCTGCACACTTCAAGTGCACCTTGGAAAGGTGAACGAATTGATAACCCGCTCATACGACGCAAAATGTCACATTGCACCGATCTGGACTAAAAATGCAGCAAGGCAACAGTATACGCAAAAAAAAAAAAAAAAAAAATCTAGCAAAGGTGACATTTTGCGTGCATTAAACATAAGCGCTGTAAAACTGTTTCAGGTTTTCATTAGCAATGTACAATGGAACAGTTTATAATTCTAGTTGATATTGCCGTTTGCATCTGGGTTTACCGATCGACAACTCTTGAAACCGGTGTACTCGTGACACTTTGATCGCTACTGTTGATGAGTTATAGGTACAGTATTTCCGTCTACGTGAAATCTACAAGACCATTTAGATGCACAATTTATTATCCTCTTTTATTTTATGCCCTCCACTCAAGCTGCTGACACACGAGCCTTTTCGTCCGTACAGTTGAGACGAAACGTTTGAACCTGTGCGGTCCGACCAGTCAGTGTCGAATGGACGGAGTGTTTCACGATAGTTTTAAAACCTTCGAGTTTGATCCCACATGTCTCTTCAAAGGACTGCACAATTGAATAAGAAGCTTTTTCTCTAATATTTAGATTCTTATAATTTTTTTGAGTTGACACTCCAAAGCACATCATGGCCTTGGTACAATTCAATTAAATGTTTGGTCTCCGAATCGGACAGTCTGACCGCCATGCTGGACGACGCCATTTTTCCTTGTGCCACGGGCGTTGGCTCAATGCTGAGCGTTGATTGGTTGGAGGATACTAACTGTCCATTTCGAATAGACCACGGTGTATCTTGAACGGTCGGGTTATGCGGCTGACACACGAGCCTCCCCGCCCGTACGCTTCGGAAGTACCGGTCGAACCCGATCCCAAACGCAGCGTCTGTCATAGTAAACATACATCTCAAACGGACTTCGGCATCCAGTTAAACCCGACTGTTCGAGATACACCGTGATCTTCAGACGTAGGGCAGCACAGGGTTGAACCGTGTCTCTGAGGTTAGGTTTACCCTGGTTTCAGAGTGATCATTTTGTCACTCAATTAGTTCTTGTTTGGATAGGTTATCATTGTTGATAACCTCTGCGCAAATCCAATGCAAGAGACTAAAAGAGCTATAGTGGTTGAACGTATGGTTCTGAATGCCATAGTATAGCGCATTCCTGATTATGTGTCTCCTGAATGATATGCTCTGGCTTGCAGTAGAATGAGGGATATTTCATCCCTGAGACTGACCTAGCTTCGTGATTTTGCTAAATGATGTTTTCTGTCTCGTTGAGGAACTTATGCAATGATTCGGATGTATGTGAACTATGCAATGGTGTAAGATGCATTTGTGGTTTACGTTCGTTTGCATTTTCATTTACAGGCCACGGTTGCTAGAGCGCTTTACTTTATTTTTCCCTTTTCTTTATTTTCCCCTTTACTTTGTGTTGTAGCTTTACTTTGTGTTTTTACCTTTACTTGTACCTTTATTCTTCTTTGTATTTCCAATTATTTTTCCCTTATTGTTTTCGCTTTATAGACCAAATTAAAAGAAAGAAAATCTTCACTGGGCCTGACTCATTTGTCTTTTTTGGATGAACCTAGTCCAACTTTCTCCCGAACCCGATCTTCCCTTGTGCGTTTCTTTAGAGTAGGAACAAGGGGAGGTTTACACATAAAAGCAGGTTAAGAATTTTCCGAGAGAACTATCTACCACTATCACCCTTCTACGTTGTTTCTACAAATTACCAATCAACGGATAAGTCGACAACTATAACGGGGCTTTGATTTCTGTGAACTAGAGAATGAAGAGTTTGACTGTTCTTCCTAATAACCGGGGGTTGATACCCATTTTTCGCTGCATGGGTAAAAATCAGTGTTACTATTTTTGGTGCAGGAGGGAAATTAATGGCTGAATAAATTCAGAAAAGACTTTCTTTTTTCACTTGAAGGCTTTGAAGACAACATCTCTCTCGTTAGCATAGAGGATAAACTGGATTTTAAACGGAAAAAAGTTGTAATCAGAAACTAAACTATAAAAACTTTTTTTCACCCCTGTATCTTTTATCTATAACCTAATATTACTGCTAATATTGGGTAATTTGTATATTTGCATCTGTAAAGTTTCTTGCAGTAAGTAGAAAGAGCGGTCGGAATTGATCTGTTTCCTGACCAACATCAGCAGAGACGAATAAAATGAAATGAAAACGATTCTTTGCATAGAACTGTATATCTGCATGGACTGTACTGGGTTACTCTGACAACAGAAGCTACGGAAGAGCTGTTTTGCCGTCGTGTTCAGTTTCCTGTACTTTCCCTTTTTTTTCTATCCAAGAAACATTTCAAGTTTCATTTACATGCTGCGTTAATTTTTACGGAAAAACAGATGTTTCAAAATGTAATATGCACATAAATCTGCCTCTAGTGTTCACGTACTTTTTGAATGTCCTGTTTTTAAATCGCTTTATGTAAGGAGTCAGAAGTTTATACTGAGATAGGCAAAACGTATCTGACATATTACGATTTAACTTTTTTTAATTGCTCCATAATACAACTCCTTTTGTCTCGTTACTTAATTTAGAGAGTGACAAATCGCATTAATTGTCCTAGTCATATACGTCTCATATTGTGATTACTATGCACTCCTGCGATGTATGCTTAAAACGAAGCAAAATTCCGGAGGGTCTTTCACTCTTGCGTATAACCCAGCTATTAACGTTACATGACATATTTTCTTGACACATCTCAATGTCTATAAACATCACTTGAACGTAGACTGTACTGTGTCCGACACTTTTTTCATCAAACTCATCAGTACGAATATGGTCGTGCAACTGAACGTATCCCAAGCTCTCCAAATTTCATGATATCTGTGTCCATTCTAAGTGGAAGCACTGAATGGTCTACCTCACGGAAATCCATAATGAAGACAATGCAAGTGCAGATCCTTTGGGCACATTTATAGCTTCCAGCAAGATAACATCTCCGCAGAAAAACAGAATTTTTTTTCTGAGAGACCCGAGCCGGTTTTTCTGCACGTTATCTGATCAGGGAGAGCGGCGTCTTTAGAGCAGCTTTTTGACGTGTGTGTTCGAGCTTTTTATAGGTTCGAAGCCATTAACTTCAAAGAAAAGGGGTAAACAGATACAACGAGTTTGCTGTTGACAATCACGTTCGCATTCACTCAGGACAATTAGTTGGGTTAATGGGTCAACAGTGTGCATTAACATGCGAGGGAAACATAACGCCTAGTGTGCATGCAAGCGTTTGTGGAGGTATGCGTGCATGAGTGTAGTGTGTGTGCGTGCGTGTGTGTTTCTCTGTCTGTGTTTGTATCTGTGTTTGTGTCTCTGCGTGCGAGTCTACGTAGCGGCTGTGTTTGAACGGACGTGGTGGCGACCTCCGGAAGGAGATATCACTCACGCTGGTTCCGCAATAAAGCAATTATTGTCGTCAGCAGAGGGCTCAGGAGGTGGTGTTCTGAGTATGCTGAAGCAGAACAGGCATCATCGAACAACACAGAAATGGGTCAGCAGGAGTGCCGAGTCTTCTCTGGTGGATTGCCTAATGACGACTTGACATTGACTGCTCCCTGCGGATTGCTGGTGACGGAAACACAGCAGAACAAGCCACATGTGGACGGGGAGCCGAAATGAGAAGGATGTGTGCAGTGCCACGGATGTGGCACAGGTGAGACAGCAAATGAGAAGAAGAAGAAGAAGAAGAAGAAGAAGAAGAAGAAGAAATATGAGACAAAGACAGGGAAAAAGAAAAAAAAAAGGCCCCATCCTGAAAATAAAAGTAAACAACACGGACACACCTCCAAACGTATATAAACGAATATCATGGTAGCTACATCACTGACCTCTTTCAGTTGGATCAAACTTGGCCATGATGAGAACGTCAGCCCATACCAATAAGCTTCCCAGTCCTAGTTTAAGAGAGTACAACACACACACACACACACACACACACACACACACACACACACACACACCTAAAAATGCATTCTACTGTAGGAAAAACATTAAAAGGTCATAGAGTTAAACAAAGACTGCAGTACGGGCAACTGGTATCCACTCTGGGTTTTGTGCACGCTGTCACTACCTGGACACCAGATTAAAAAAAAAAAAAAAGAAAGTAAAAGAAAAAGAAGCTGACATGTTATAAACTGTGACCAGAGAAAAAAAAAACGTAGAAAAGACTTTCTAGAACAGAGACGTGAGATTAAGTCACACAGGAATTTAAAAGGAAACGGCAGATAGCAGGGAAAAAAAGAGACCAAAAGTGTGTCAGGAAAGAGGAAGGTAGATGCAAAGAACAGCCGTGAGTCAGGGGAGACGATTTGTACTGAAAGCGGCCATGTCACCCCCACGAGGGAAAGCTATCTTGATTCTATGACGTCCTGACTTTTTGTTCCTTTCGTTCTTTTTGCACGTCCTTTCTCCTTGCCCTCGATCCTTCCTCTTTAAAAGGTTTGCATGTTAGTGCATGTGAGATGCGCCTTAGCCCTTAAATGTCGCACACGCGATATTTGATGTTCCGTTGTAAAGGGTTTACATGTAACCAAATGTGAGACGCGCTTTTACCCTTCACTGTCGTACCCTTCATATTTGATGTTCTGGCATTCCACCGGCTACAGCTTTTGTGGCCATTGCTGTCAACAAAAACCACCCATCAAGGCTTCCAAAGAGCCCTTTCCAAGCGTGCAAGCAACCACCTCTGCTGCTGCAGCTCATCTTCTCGTCTCTTCTCTTCTCTCATCAGCCGAGCAGCACGTGCAACTGATTGTGTCCTAATTTGCGAGGCGCATTGCCGGCGAGGCTGGGTGTTTGCTGCCGCACATTTACGTCTCTCCCTCGGCGTGGTTGGCATCGCGCCCCCCGCCTCGCTGCCCGCGTGTCGGTCGTGACGGCGCGGCGTGTCTCTCGTGACGGCGCGGCGTGTCTCTCGTGACGGAGGCTCTCCGGATGGCGGGGTCCTGGCATCGCTGCCGTGGGGGCTCGCCAGGAGAATGGCACTGGTTAGGAACGTCAGGCTCGGGGTCTGGGCCTGTGAGACTGCCAGACATGCACTTCCCTCCACCTCCCCACCCGCACTCCCCATCCCCTTACTCCTTCCCTTCTTCCTTGCAATGGAGAGCAATGGTGGGCAGTAGAGAGGGAGGCAGGCGTTGGGGGGGGGGGGGGGGTGGTTCCGGGTGGGAAAATAAGAAACCCTGATGTCCTCTTCAACGAATTTGTTTGCACGATGGATCTAAGTGACTGCTGATGTTACATTAAAATAACACGTAATCAACAAAAATAAGGAGGGGAGGGGATGGAAGTGGTGGTTAAAGACTAATGCAGACAACGGGAAAAAAACGAGCAGAAAAAAAGAAAAGTCTACGTTTTGGGTTGTTTTTTGTTAATTAAAAAACAGAACTCCATCACACTTCACACGATTAGATAGTATACCGACTTCACAGCGATTTGGCAGCAAAACCGACTCAACAAGGAAGTTGTAATGACTAAGCTATACTTAAAGAACAAAGAACGATTTTCCCTCAGCCTCCGCCCGTACACATAGCGCCACGACTATTACTTCTCTGATACCATTGGACAGACTTGGACGAATCCTGACATGCCGAGGCAACGTCACCGCTTTTACATCCCTCCAATCAAAGAATGGTCAGAATACTTCTCAGAGGAGGGGGCACAGGAATCTGTCTGGAAGGATCGAGCACAGTGCTAAGAACTGCAAGGGGCTTGGGAAAACGCAGATCTCTGTCGAGGTTGAATGTATCTTTCAATCTGTCCTTTCATCCGTATCCGCTCAGAGAGAAAGAGAGAGAGAGAGAGAGAGAGAGAGAGAGAGAGAGAGAGAGAGAGAGAGAGAGAGAGGAGACAGAGACAGACAGACCGACAGACAGAGAGACAATAAGACAAAGAAAGAGAAATACAGAGGGAGGGACAGCGAGTGACAGAGACAGAGACAGACAGAGATACAAAGAGAGAGATGTAGGGCGAGAGAGAGGGGGGGAGACAGAGACAGACAGACCGACAGATAGAGACAAAGAGACAGAGAGAAAGAGAAATACAGAGGGAGAGACAATGAGAGACAGGTAGAGAGACAGAGATACAAAGAGAGAGTGATGTAGGGCGAGAGAGAGAGGGGGGGGGGTCATCCAACATGAGAGAGAAAGTACCGGATCCGCAGGTAAGTCATCATAATTTCCTTATTTTCTTTTCAGCTGTTGCGAACAAATCGGCTGATGAGTTAAATATGTTTTTTTTCTTTTTTTTCTGCCTGGGGACATAACTGTTGATAAATAGTGAAACAGCTATTCCTCACCCCCACCCCCCTTTTTTTTCTCTCTTTTGTTTTATTCATTAGAAATATGGACAATACAAAAATGTTAACATTTATGTCATTATGAAGTCGTAGCATTATTTGCAAATAAAAATGCCATAGAGATTTATTAAATCGTAAACAGAAACTTCATAACGTCGATGTTCAGCGGAAAAAATGTGTAATATCTTATCTTTTTTCTAGGTGGATCCTGGTTGCGTCAGTTGTCTGCGGATCCGAACCTGCATGGATCCGTCCGCATACTGCCTACTCAAATTACTTCAACTGTGCTTGTAAATTCCTACTGACAGCCAAACAAACCAACAAACGGACGATATGTTTCTGACCGGGAGGGGAAGTGCCATAACTAAGCAGACACATTGTTCACACACGCCACCTATCTTCCCCCAAAAGTGCTGACGACACCATCACGTGACACACGTCAGTAGATCACGTGATCTCATACGTAGGCGAATAGTTCATGACGCGAGTCAAGACCGATGAGCCTTTACACCCCAAGAGATGGGGAAAGAAAAGAACTCGGAATACACATCGCTAATGGATGCCGGGGTGTGTGCATTTTTATGCAGCAATCATTCGCTCGAGAATAAATGCTTGGGGCGGATTCTTTGCGTCTCGTACAGAGAACATAAAGGTAATGACTATGTCAGGCATCGAGTCAGCACATAACTGGCAGGGGGAAAAAAAAGACCTGTCTTCACAGTGATTAAGCGCCGTAAGCTTGCCTGGAACACGCTTGCATCTGGCCATGATCTTCCGTTGAAAGCCGTCATCCTGTGACTGGAGGGTCCGGTGAAGGGTAGACCGGAGAAATCCGGGAGAGACATCTTAAAGGAGTCAGTGCGACACGGCTGTTCGAATCATGGCTGTCCAAATCACGGCTGTCCGAATCAAGGATGTCCGAATCACGGCTGTCCGAATCACGGTTATCCGAATCACGGCTGTCCGAATCACGGTTATCCGAATCACGGCTGTCCGAAACACGGTTATCCGAATCGCGACTGTCCGTACCGTCTGAATCACGGCTGTCAGAATGAGATGCCTGTCTGCGCTTTTGTCGCGTCTCTCGAATGAGTTTCTCTCTCTCTCTCTCTCTCTCTCTCTCTCTCTCTCTCTCTCTCTCTCTCTCTCTCTCTCTCACACACACACACACACACACACACACACACACACACACACACACGATATGCCATCTCAGAACTCTCTCTCTCTCTCTCTCTCTCTCTCTCTCTCTCTCTCTCTCTCTGTGCGCGCGTGTGTGTGTGTGTGTGCGCGCGTCTGTGTGTGTGTGTGTGTGTGTGTGTGTGTGTGTGTGTGTGTGTGTGTGTGTGTGTGTGCTTTTAATAAGATCTTTCATATCCCTGGTGATGCAGGTACTGGTGTATGGCACATGTCCGGTACACTGTCGAGTTAGTCTTCCTATTAAAATAAAAATCAACTTCGACAAATAAAACAGTTCCTCTGTGCCTGCCTTTCCCAAACAACATGCAATTTCGTGCCTCCGTTAGTGGCAGAAAATGCACTGACAATTCTCAGACTGAACCAAATACTCTCAAGATTCGCATCATTAGTTTCTGACGTAATTAGTAATCACAAGTCCCATGTGCATTTTTTCATGAGCTGACAAAACACAAATTCACCACATTTTGAAGCGATTCTGAGAGACGGGCGCCTTGCATTTTGACAAAATTAATCGCGAATTTTTGTCGTGGCGGGAGTCGGTAAGCGGAACAAGAGACTCAAACCGGAGAAGTTCCGAGCAGTCGTAGCTTGAACATTCAGGCTGCACCCAAAAGTCTGGACAGGTTACATCACCGTTAATCTACTAGGAATAGTCTGCGGACGGACGGCAACGGGGACCGCTGCTTTAAACGCACGTCACGGCAACCGTACCACGACCCACACCGCCATGGAACGGTAATAAATCTATCATTCACAAGCTGGGGTCGTAGAAGAACATTTGGAACGGTTGAGGTTTGGTTTGGTAACCCGGCCTTGCACCCTTTGTAGTCGGGTTAACAATTTGGGGAACTCATTGGGGATCCTGGTGCAACATCTTTGTAGTGAACTTCTTTTGGAAAAGAGAGGACCTGGCCCAGAACTGATTCTGACCCAACAGTGGACTTTGAGTCTAACAACTTGTGATGAGCAGGTACAGAATTTGTCCGTAGAGTGACTGTTCACTCATGGCAGGTCGTTAGGCAGTAAGTCAGCCATCGGGTCCTCTTGAATGCCGGTGTCACGTTCAACGTAATCACCCCACACCCGAAATCACACCCCCGAAGGTGAGAAAGGACATGTGCCCACAATCCCGAGCAGGAAATCCAGACCGACAACCCCTCTTTGTTCCAACATTTTGCCGCTCGTTTTAAATTCTCTCGAGTCCCACACGACAAACGATATACATAAGATCACTGCACTTCAATTCAAGATAGGTGAGAGGGGAGGGGGCGTGATCCTGATCCTGAGCCAGACCTACTGCCTGCCGGGCCGGTGGTGGACTTAATGCATAGACCAGAAACATGCCATGGTTTCATATGTAACTCATTCAACTACACCCACCCTGTGTGACAGGAGGTGCAAATTTTCACGTGCTACGCCACTCCATTGGGGAGTTCTGGGGAGCGATTTCGGCCTCGTAGATAGATAGTAGAAGTTTATAAACCTTTTTTTTTTTTTTTTTACCTTCATGGAGATGGCCACTTTCTTTCGCTGATGAATTCAACGATTTCCGACAATTTAAAGCAATTTCAAAATGTATACAACCATGTCATGTACATACACACATGTAATTGTACGTCTAACGACAGATCGCTTGCCGTTTGTCATTTGATTTACTGAACATGCCGTTATTTGTTGATCCAAGTCAGACGTTGATGTTGCTTCCGATCACGAGACGCCTCGTGCACATTCAAAAGTCTCTTATGCATTTCAAACAATTCGCTTGCTGGTTGGATACCTTGGCACCCCCCTACCCCCCCCCCCCCCCCCCCCCCCCTTCCCTCTCGCCCCCTAAAGTCATGTCTTTTTTTTTTTTTAAAGTTCAGTCTACCACAAAGGCCAAGTCAGAGCTGACCCACACTAATGATTTTGGCGCAGACAGGACTCGTGTCCATGCCATCAAACTCACACTTCGACCTGGGATTTTCCACGAGCGACCTTGCAGCAATCCAGTGACGTCGTATTCACTGACAGGGACCAGACGAGAAATCCTTCTAGACGGGGTTTTCTACGGCATGTGGTCTGAACTTTCAACACAATTCAAACACAGCGAAGGATTCTACCTCAGTCCTAAATGATATCGAATAGCGGCAGCAGTTTCTCGATTGCCCCCCCCCCCCCCCCCCCCCCCCCACCACCACTCCATATATCCCTCTCACACTCTCTATCCATTCTGAAAATTTGCTTTTAAACCTGAAAGCGCCCCAAGGAACCCATTCCTTGGCAAAAACAACAACAACAAAAAACCGAAAAAGCCAAAATGCATAGATAAATCAATGATGAAATTGAAAAAAAAGCAATTGAAAAAGAATTAACTGAACACACAAAAACAAAGAGACAGTCATGGCATGAACATAACATTGAATACGATATGCGGATCTTGCGCTGCGTAGAACCTCGATCCTACCTGCGCAGTTTTGGTAGCACGAATGAATGAATAAGTCCTGCCATCTAGGTATGCTCGAAACAAAAGACAGGCTGACATTAATGGGTTTTCTTTTCATTGTTGCTGTTATTTGTTTGTTTTGTTTGTTTTTCCTCATGAGAGAAAATCTAAAAAAAAAAAAAAAAAAAAAAAAAAAAAAAAAACCTGGAACAGATCAAATCAACAAAGAAAAACCAGGAGTGCACTTGAGATGGCGCACATCTCTGCCAAGGTCAAAACGGATCCTGGATTCATCCTTTGATCCAAATCAACATCACGGATCCCTGACAAGATTCAACGTCTTCGTCCTAGGGCCACAATCTTATTTTCCGCCGACTTTTGTTAAAATTAGTTCGGTACATTTAGCGTAAACTTAATGACAATCAGACCAACCGATCAACCAATCAACCAACCCACAGAAGTGGGTAAAAAATATTGGGCCGTCATGGCAGAAATAATAGCGTCGGGCTTCTCTGCGAAGTCGACACGCTGGGAAAAAAAAAAAAAGAAATCACTGTCGTCGACTCATTCGGATGCAAAGTACTAAAATGTTCACAATACACGTTTCATTTTGAAGTGTTTGTATGCATGTTATATGTATACACCTCAAAGTTTACGACGGGCACATTTTTTTTTATTTTTTTTCAGGAAAAAAAAACGCAGAAATGTTCACGTGTGAACGGGGGAGGAGATAGAGGTGTTAATGGGTGAGCAGGCTACATGTTGTGCTGCAAGCCTCAGTACAAAACTGAATTCTTCAATGACAGATGTGTGCATAATTACCCGTCTTGATTTCCTCTTTCATTGATTTTTTATTATCCAAAATGCATGCGTACTTCTTTCTACGAAGTCGCAAAAAATATCCTCGGCGAATTTTGAGGGATGTACATAAAAACAAAGAACACATGAAATACAACTTGGAACTTACAGAACTTGAACCTCTCTCTCTCTCTCTCTCTCTCTCTCTCTCTCTCTCTCGCTTTCTCTCTCCCTCCCTCTCTGTCTGTCTCTCTCTCAGAGGACTGGTACAGCACACTGACAAGATGACGTAAACCTGTTTGAGTCAGCCTGACTTCTTTATGACCTCCGACCACGTGCCAGTCGTGCCCGATCAGTGTGTGTGTGTGTGTGTGTGTGTGTGTGGTGTGTGGTGTGTATGTGTGTGTTTGTGTCCGTGCGTGTGTATGTGTATGTGTGCGAGCGAGTGAGTGACCTATGCACGTGCCACTCGTGCCTAACCCGCCATATGTCATGCCGCGTTTCCCGTGCCTTGCAAGCATGGTGGCTCTCTGTCCTCCTCAATTCTCGTTGCTCACCTTGTCGGCTCGGCTGCATTTGGCTCGACCCGGCTCGGCTCTAGTTCAGCTCAGCCTCTGCCGAGTCCCTTTGCCACATCAATCAGCATATCTTGTTTTACCTCCGCCAAGAGGTTATGGCTTCACCTGTGTCTGCTTGCTGGTTGGTTTGCTTGACTTTTGGCAAGACGCTTTGGTAATATTGCGTCTATTTCCCAGCCGACGGCAAGGAGCCATGTCAAGGCTGTCACCGCGTTGAAGTCAACTCACAAGTCATTCAAAGCAAACACACACACAAACAGAACAAGCTCAATTCACACAACCCTTTCAGAAATTCAAAGATGACATCAGGTAGGACATTTGTGAGCAAGGTTTTCATGGAGTCTGCCGTAAAATGGTTATGTCTCACATCATGAAAGTCCCAACACTCTGAAAGCCACAGCGTAATGCTAACAAAACTTGATAAAAAAAAAAATAAAAAGAAATGTAACGTGGGCCAAGACATACTCGTTGAATTTAGGGTGGTTCCATGATAGCGTCAATGTTTACGAATTAAAAAACTGTTCATGAATGCATGCATGCATATAGGTTGATGTTTCGTATTTTCCTCATCCTAGTAACAATGTACATGGGATGTAATTCTTCCGATTCGTGCGTCTTGTTATTTCCCCTGGCGGAAAAAAAATGGTTGGTTATCT
>JADBJO010000014.1:565000-577500 GCA_016801955.1 Conus betulinus
GAATTTACTACTTGGTAGACAGATTACAATATCAGGAGGTATAGTAGACAGATAACAATATCAGGAGGCATGGTATACTATAAACTTCCTATAAAAGAGACAGAGGGGGAGGGAGGGAGGGGGGGAAAAAGAAAAAGAAAGAAGCAGAAGGAGGAGGAGGAGGAGGAGAAGAAGAAGAAGAAGAAGAAGAAGAAGAAGAAGAAGAAGAAAACAACACAACAACAACAACAACAACAACAACAACACAACAAAAAAAAGAAAGGTGTAAAGATTGTCTCGGACAAATTCAGGCGAATGAGTTCTAAAAACAGAGGTAGCATTGGACAGTACAGGAACATGACAGAAATAAAGAAAATCAGACAAAACTGACCGAAAGGGGGAAATAACTAGTGCAGAATTTCCGGAAGGCGGGGATACCGAAAAACACACACACCTCTCCCCCTCCCCACCCTCCCCCCACCCCCCCCCCGCTCTCTCCCCCACCCACTCCCTCGGCATCCCCATGGGGTAGGAGAAGAAAAGGAAGGGAGAGAGAGTAGAGGGAGGGGGAGGGCGAGTGGGGGCGGTATCTAATGTTACAGTCGCTCAGTCATTCTGCACAATAACAGTGCTTTTTTTCCCCTCTTCGTTCTCGCTAGCTTCCTTTCATGGTTCACATTCGCCACAGATATGACAGTAGCGGACAACCGATCTTCCTAGCAATTGGGGGGGGGGGGGGGGGGGTGCTCTGGGGTGAGCGATAGTGGGGCAGGGGAGACCAGCATACCACAATACGCTACCATTAGAACGACATCAAGGTTAAGACGGGCAGCTTAACTGACGATTTTCACGCGGGGCGACACCAAGAGTCGAACTCGGAAGGCACAATTCCGAACTGTGTGCTCTAACAGTGAGCGACATTCTCGCTAGTACTTTCTGACCTGTATCTATTGAAGCAAAGAACATTTAAAAAAAAAAAAAAAAAGAAAAAGAAAGAAAAAAAAAAAAACTCTGCTGGAACGCTTGTCCAAGACCCTGTCCGGCGTGATCTTGACCCACGTGAGAGAAAAATCGGACAGCTGTTGCGACAGAGAGAGTGACCTCTTAGCTTACTGAAGCATAAAAGGAGCTGGCCGCTCCATTGTGGTAAAAAGACGCACAAGCTGAACAGCATGGCTGGTCTGGACCCACCATGGCGTACTAAAACCATCAAAAGAGAGGGGAAGGAGAAGGGAGAATGTCGCCGTTTCTGAATGACCGTCCAGACGACGTCACTGATTTTGGTGCATGGGTACAAAACGATGGCTGAAAATGAAATCAAACAGATTTTGACCTTTCACCCTTTAAGGCCATGTTTGTCTTGTTTCTGCAGAAAATTAAGTGAATTCTAAATTGAAAGAAGTTGCAAGAGACTAGATAGTTGAAACTTTCTTTGTTTTTGATTTTTGTCTATTTTTCCTATGGATATCGATATCGAGATTGACTTCGTCAGCAAACATTAGATTTAAAATTTCAGCGAGATTCGGAAATAACTGTACGCCGTGTCTACCATATTGCTAAATATCGCTTGCAAGTCTGTTCACAGAGAGAAAAAACAACGTGGGACCTCATATTTCACAGAGGCGCATAAATGAATCAGATAAATCGTTCCTTGAAGCAACCCTTCCTTTTACAGCACTATATATACACCTGACTGCTTTGTAAATTTTCCCCTCAATGCCATTTTTCTTTTTTTTTTTTTTCCCCAAAGCTTAGTAGGTACAACAGAAAATCAATGAATGGAATGTATAATTTTCGGTAATATATGATTGCCTTTGTGTAATAATGACCAAAGTATATAATGGTCCATAGTACTGTGGCTTTTTCGAAATCTAGCTTGACATTTACTTACTAAATTGTTGTTATCTGTCTAAGAAGTAAGTCTTTTATTTAGTATGAAACTGCGGACTTCACTGAACGCTTAGTGGAGCTATCCGTCAATATTTATCTGAATATTCAGGATCACCATTCTTCTGGTTGGGATGAATTATTGCTTCTGATCAGTCTTCAGGAAACAAACCAGGGGAAAACAGCTGTTGGAATACTGGACAAGATAAGTAACAATGTGAATAGCAGAATGCTTCAAAAATTCATTAATTGTTTTGTCGGGTCTTGCCTCTCGAAAATAAATTTATGTTTGGAATAACTACGTAAACCTCTGTCTCTGTGTCATCGCATCGCATTCGAGTCTCTCTCTCTCTCTCTCTCTCTCTCTCTCTCTCTCTCTCTCTCTCTCTCTCTCTCTCTCTCTCTCTCTCTCTCTCTCACCTCCACCTCCTCGTCATCTTCATTACTACAACAAAGTTAGTTTCGCCTTCTGCAGAGACATTTGGCACTAAATCGTGCACATCCGTATTGACTGAATATAAGATAAGAATATAAACACTCTGGAAAAAAAATGCTGGTACCATTGATCTTTCGTAACTGAATTTGTTATTGGCGTAATTGAAACCACAGATCTGACATTCTTCGGGAAAACTGTGGGATTATTAAAATCGTATTGACGTGAATTAAGAACAGACTTCTTATGTGAACTTTTCACCTGTCTCAGTAACCCTTTACAATCATGTCTTAATATCTAATACTTTTCTGCTTCGCCTCTATGAAAGGCCCTCAGTGACTGTTGTACACGCTATCTATTAACCCCGCACACACTGTCAAACTAGTTCTTTTATTCTTCTTTACCCATAATAATTGTCTTTTTCTTGCATTCTCCAGCAAGCAACAGTCTTTTGTTAAAATTTTTCTAAGGGCAGAATGTATATTTTCCGTTACCAAATTTTCCGCTTGTGCAAAGCAGTTGCTGACCGCAATCAGACCTCAGCTGCGTCATGAATTCCAGACTTTTTTTTCGGATCACCATACGCAAATTCTTCCATGGTAAACATACTTTGTTTATATTATTCTGCACTAACTCTTCCTTTCCTCAGCAAAACACCCAAACTCTACAGGCATATGTTTACATTCAATCTTTTCTGCAACATTAGATATCGTTGACTGACTAAAATAATCAACAATACAACAGCCTGAGGTAGAGATGTCGTGTAAAATTTCCAGAAGTTCTCCAAAACATTCGTTTCAGAATTGTGAGGTCAAAATATTCACAAAGTTTAGAAGGTAATTTGTTTTCAATTTATTGATTTCTTTATCTTCAGAAATGCGATTCACAGTTTCATTAATATTATTGCCAGCTGGAGAGCAGATTACATAAAAAAATTACACTGGCATTATTTCCCCGGGGCACTTTCCACTGCCAATCCTAGCATTCAAGTCTCCAAAAACAATGAATGGGAGATCTCCAATGCTTTTGAGAACATCCAACATGCACGCTACAGAGAAATGCCACTGGAAATTTCCGTTTCGCCATAATAAAAAGAATTAACGGGTGGAATATATTGTATACCCTAGGGAATAAAACGTCACTGTTTTGAGCACATTTTGTAGACAGCTTCAGCAACATTGTATTATCATGTTCTACATAAATTTGTTCAGTTACACGTTTCCATTTTTTTTTTTTTTTTTTTTTGTCTTACACTGCCACACCAACAGATAATCGAGCTGTTGCAGCGTCTGTAATTTAACAGCAGCAGATATAAATATATCTTGCAAAGGAAACAAGTGAGAAAGAAAGGATGTAGAAAATGTTTCAGCAAGCAAGCAAAATAAAGTCAAAACTTGAAACATACGAACAGACCACGGATACATAAAGCCGAGTCAAACCTACATTGTACGTGTTAAAAAAAAAAAATTAAAAAAAAAAACTTACACTATTTCTTGCGCTTCGACAGTCTTTGTGATGAAGTCGAGCAGAATCTATCAACTGTTGTCAGCACTGACAATCACACTGAAGTCAGAAGTATCCGAATCCGGCTCACAACTTTTCCTCACTACACTTTCGCTACGCATCAGTTGCCATTTGTCACTCCTGTGGCCTTTCTTTTTACTCCACACAAGACTAAGAGCAAGTCAGTGGCAGTCAGTCAGTGAGCGCATGAATTTCTCATATTGCACGTGCTCATCAGAATGCTGTCGCCGTCAGTGCTTAGCTGCATGAACTGGCAAATACACGTGCAGCTGATGGTTGAGCAGGGAGGATGTCTCATTGCGTATTTCCCGTGTTGCTGGTACTACTTTCCTGGTGGTGTAAGTTACTTTAAAGTCGGGAGTCGTCTTTTGACTGGTGGACCATAGGTGACAACCCAATTTTCCTCATTTTACAACTTTCCATATTGAAAACTACTTTTTCCCTTATTCCAAGCCCCAAAATCGTATACATTACGGAAAACGCAAAAACATAAACAAAAATTCCTGTGAATACAATGTAATACTCAGTATCAGGCAGAACTTGAAACAAATGGCAGTTTAAGACAGTTTATGAATAGCAATAAGCTTACCCATCCAACAGAATCTCCTCTTCTATTCCAGCAGAATGCATCACTTGAGACAGTTTGTAGAACAAATCACACACCCTACAGTAAAACACTGACAATGATGCAGAATGACTGTTTATAAACCCATTGTTTTTACACACTCTTCCATTAATACCAACATCATTAGTCCATTGAAATCAGGAGTACATTTTTACTTACTGTGATCCCCAAAGTTTCTATTCCTAATCATACCAATTTTCCAAGAACACACAGCCATTGTTCTCTTCAACACCGTCACTTGCAAATGACAGTTAGTGATGTTCATCGTTGTACTGCATGGTGGCAGACTTTGCTGCCTGCAATAAGAGGACTGAAGAGTTGATCTCAAAGCATGACCGATCATCTACTTCGTTCCCGTTTCAGTTTTTAGAGTCCGTGTCGTCTGCTATGAACATTTGTTCACTTTGCAATTTGCCTCAGTGATTTAAGATTTGCCGGCATAAATCAGTTTTACCCGTATTGAACCTTTGTATACGGCCGTACAGACCCGAAATCGTAGGTTTCCCGTACAGCAATGCAGGAAAACCGTATAGGTTGACACCTATGGTGGACACTGGGGACAAGATCATCAACGTTTCCTTATCTGAAGGACGGTTTTTCTGATGTCGACCATCTGGAAGATAGCTAGGAGGGGATGTCGTGTCTTGCAACTTGCGCGTAACTACCGGAGTGGGGCTGTGAAGGGCCTTCCACGATCAGCTGGTTGCCGCTGAAATACATGTGCAGCTTCCTGTTGCGATGATCTTTAAGGATGGTCTGTTGTCAGGTAATCAAACCTCCTGCTGCCTTGATTCAGCTTTTCTCTTCCTTTAGTGAGGATTTCCATTTTGTCACCGCATCTGGTCAATGTGGCAATAATGGGAGGTGGCCTATCATGACCGTTTGCTATTGGGAGAACCCTGACGATGTGCACGTGCAAAAATCCTAGAGTGTCCATGATTTGGCTGGATCAGTATTTTGCAGGACGCCAACGATCTTTCTTGCACACATTTGATAGGTCTCATTGGAGAAAAAGGAGCATTTTCAAATTGTCTGAGAGAGAGAGAGAGAGAGAGAGAGTGAGAGAGAGAGAGAGAGAGAGAGAGAGAGAGAGGTGAAATAATCATGCTTAGGTGACGTCCTTTTGCCGGTGAGTGAGAATGGAAATGCCGCGGTTTCCAGATGAAGTTGGGGCAACAAGCAACGGCAGAACGTAGTTCTTAAACATTTCCTTAGTGCCTCTGGGACACCATTTATCTTATCTCTATCGAAGATTATGTGGATTTTAAGCTGAATGTAGCTGAATTAGAAATAGATTGTTTGATTTTGTCCTTGGTTTGATCTTATCTTTCATTCTGAAATGTCTCTAAAAATATCGGGGCTCATGACTCGTCGAATTTATTAACTTCCTTGTGATGGACAAACAGAGCCCTAGCCCTCTGCGTGCAGCTGGTGGAGCTGCAAGCGTGACAGGGATCATCTCTCCTTGGTATCTAGATATGGCACTCAAGAGTTACCGTTCTTCTTTTTCCAAACATATCCTCGGACGCATTGTCCATCAAACTGGCAATTAGAAAATAATACAATTTTTTCTTTTTTTTGCGAAAATATGTGTATTGTTTTCACACACACACACACACACAACACACACACACACACACACACACACACACACACACACACACACACGCACGCACGCACGCACGCACGCAATCCCCCCCCACACACACACGCACACACGCATTTACTGAGTAAAAATTAACTTTAAATATTAGGCAGTATGGCGGATGGGACTGAGGTGTTCACGGTTCGCTGGAATGCTTGTCTAAGTAGTCCACACGTTCTTCCATCTTGCTTCGCCTCATAACTTCCACTTCATTGTCAACACATCATTCATAGCTCAAAAATGTCATCACGCAGCGACAAAGATAGAGTAAATACAAGAAAAACTCTTCCAATCTTTCGTTCTTTAATCTTTCTTTTGCAGTGTGAACACTGAATCTACCAAAAGCTCACAACTTTTACACACAACAAACGGGTGAGCGGGCGCACCGGGGGGGGTGACCGTGCGCATAGCCTTTGTTCTTCCAGCCCCAGTCTTATACATACAGGTCTGGGTGGGCAGGCGAGGAGAAGAAAGTGGAGCCGACAGAGAAGCCGCAAGTCCAGGGTTCGCACATCAACAATGCCACTTGTGTTCAGATCACCGCTCCTCTCGGCTGGAAGAAAGGGAAATCGAGAGTGACTGGTCTGTGATAACTCTGGAAGGGGATTATGGGTAGGGCAGCGAGTGTATGACCAGACGCACTATGGGTTAGAAAAGGTGTAGACGGGTGAGTTGGGGTGGGGGGGGGGGGTGAGGGAGGGGTGGACGAGGTATGGGAGATGATCTGGATCTCTATCTCTGCGGAGCGGCTGGAGTGAGAGAGCTGGTAGCTAAGGAGATTCTGCCCGTGGTTTAAAATGATCTTATCCACGCTGCTGTCATGTCCACCGACTCCGTGCGTTCGGTGTGCCTTTGAAATGGTGTCCTGGATATGAAAGCAGTCTATCCATTGGCTTGTCTTGGAAACGTACGTTATTACAGAAATGAAAGCAGCCCATCCATTTAGATTGTCTCAGAGGTGTTTTCCCAGAAATGAAAGCAATCCATCCATTTAGTTTCTCTCAGGGATGTTATATCCCAAAAATGAAAGCGGTCCATCCATTCATTTTGTCTCAGAGATGTTGTCCCGGAAGGGTAAGCGATCACATTTGTCACCAAAACTAGCATCCGTTCCTTGCATTTGCCACGGAAGATGTTCATATTCTGAGCACGATGGCCTTGATTCTAACCTCGGTATGTAACAATCATTTTTTTTGTAGGATGGATGAGAAAATCAGATGTAGGGTGATTTGTTACCAAAAAGCACACTATAGGAGAAAAAAAAAAACTTAATCCGCTCCAGCAGTCTATGGACTTCATTGACGAGTTCACAGAACTGAGAGACTATCTTTGAGTGATGTGACCATTGCCTGTGTCTAAAGGAGGACAGAAAACACGGTGATTTCCCTTTTTTTTCATTTGCGCTGCTGAGCTTGCGAATCGTAGTAGAAGTACCGCATTTTTTTGGAACTGATCGTAGATGATGACATGGAGGAGTTGCCATGAATACTCCACTGAATCTAGATCCAAGCCAACCTACAAAAAACAACCAACCTCCCAGTCCCACCTCCCTCCTAGCACCTACCGTAGGAAGAACTCGCCGTGTCCAGGTTCCATCAGGGACAGGCATGGTCTTCCACCTGTAGCAGTATCACCGCTCTCAGTGACAGGCTTTAAACCTCGGATTTGAAACACTTCACTCAGTACCTCCCCCCCCCCCCCCCCCCCCCCCCCCCCAACCCGCCTCCTCCTCTTTTCTGCTGTCTATGGGAAGCCCTCCCCAGACCACCTCTCCTGTCTTACACACCTTCTTCTACTTCCCACTCAATGAAGCTGAGCATCAAAGCAACGATTCCTTCTCGTTCCAGTTAACCCCTGCACACACGCACGCACGCACGCACGCACGCACACACACACACACACACACACACACACACACACACACACACACACTCCTCTTTCCATCTCCACCCGAAACTTCACACGATATCAAAAACATCCATACGATAACAAATGAAGAACAAGAAGAGAGAGGAGGAGAATGACGACGACGAGCAGGAGGAGGAGGAGGAGGAGTGCTGTCTCACTGTGTATCGTTCCTTTAAGTCTGGCCGTCTTGTACCTAGTGGTCTTTCCGGATGTCACCCTTGCATCTCTAATGCTGTTTTTGAAGACCGGCAGGCCGTCAATCATACAATCCTTTTCATGTTATCCTCTATCTGTAGTCATCTTTGACTAATTGGAATACCTTGCCTCGTCTTAGTGTCGTTTGTATACAAAAGACACTTTAAATATTACGGAGATTTATCAAAAAAAACATAGGCTAGAAAATAAAAATAAAAAAAGGAAAGAAACAAGGGAGGGAATTCGGTTTAATGTCCCAGTCACACATGCATGCAATTGTACATCACAGAGTAATACAGCTCTCTCTCTCTCTCTCTCTCTCTCTCTCTCTCTCTCTCTCTCTCTCTCTCTCTCTCTCTCTCCCCGCATACTTTCGGCTACAGAAAGTACTATCACACAAAGAGAAATGATATCATGAGAAATAAACATATTTCATCACAGAAAGCACATAAATCATGCAAACAACCTTCACGTCTATCACAAGTCACGTTCACCTTTGCATATATTATAGCTTATGCTCTCTATAATCTGCTAGATACTTATTTGCTTTTTTTTGTTTTTTGTTTTTGTTTTTATTGCATAAATGATCATAGCACGATCAATGCCAGTCACATATAGTACGACAGTTCTGATGTGCAGCTATTTTCTTAACAACAGAAACACACCACCTGTTCTGTTCAGATCGTGCCAAGATATAACATCGTAATAAACTATGATAACATGAAATAAGATCAAATAAACATAATGATAATTGTAATGATAAAAGGGTTTGAATATAAAAAGGCATGCAGGAGAACGAAGATCTCCACCATCGTCGAACGGATCCTGAACTCGCCATTCCATCCAGATCTGCACAGCGGATCCGCAGCAATGTTAAACGGGTCGGTTCTTCGGTCACGTTCCAATTTTTCCTTCAAGTCTCGTTAAAATCGTCGTCTCTGCTGTTTTCATGTTTTTTAATCTTGCCTACGGATGTTGGATCCGCTCTTAAATCCGAACCCGCATCACGGATTCATGTCAAAATGTTATGAGTTTTGTCTTTGGACCACATTCCAGCTTTCTTTCTAGTTTCGTCAACATTGGTTTTGCATTTTTCGTGCATGATCTTGTTTGCAGTCAAAGAAACCAACTGACCAACAGACGCGAGTTAAAACATAGGCCTATGTTTCCCGGGGGAGCTTAAAGAAAACAGCAGTTTTAATATCTTGTTGAAAACTTCAAGGAGTGGTGTGTAGGGTGGAGAGAGGGGAAGGGATGCTGGTGGGGGTAATCATATTATAATCTATTCAAAATTGATATTACCACTTGTTAGTACAACACTATCCCAGAGTGTAACTTCCTGTTGGCAAATCGATCTTACCAAAGCTACAGGGCGGGCAGGGTCAGAACTTTCGTCTTCATTTGCTGGCGTTCGATCACGCACATTGAAGGCATTTGTTCTTTCCTGTTGATCTGGTTGATTTTGTGTCTGCCCTCTGTTCTCAGGTTAGCTGTCTGTTCACCACACGTTTAACAGCCGATAGAGCCAACTGTCAAGTGTGAAGCGCGCTCACGGTGGTTCTCTGGCGAGGGGCAAAAGCTTCACGCAGGCAGTAGGCTGACTTCGCTGAGCAGCGCACAAGAAGAAGCTGCATACATGATTGCTATAGAGGATAACCCAGCCACTTGAACAATTCTCTCTCCCGGATATGCCAAGTGACAAAGTGAATGGGACTTCGAGAAAGGTGAATAGTGGGGAAATGAAGCGATATACCGGTCCTGTTCCCTCTACATCTTTGGTCTTATCTATGACCTTTCCTACATTACATACAGCGCAAGTCAACGCACTCTCACACTCTGTAAGCATGCCAGGAGAAACTGCAGCGAATTCATAGTCAGACGTAATGACTCCGAATCCAGTTGGAGTCCACCAGTGGCATTTTTGCTGCCAGTCAGAATACCTTGTAATTCTGGTGATACATATGTACAGACGTCTGCTCATCCTACTTACTTTCCCGAGGTAATTACCCCGTCTGCCTTATCACCTTTGGTGTGGATGTTAAACCCGAATGTCAAATTGTGCAACAAGCAAGGTCAAAAAATGAAACTAACCAATCGGATCAGGAGAGTGTGGGGGTTGGAGATGAGGGCGAGGAAGTCGTGATTATACCAAGTTATTGACGAAAACGAGGAAAGTGTGCTATAATCATTAATGTTTTATCTAATTCACTAACTTTCAGATTAAACGCAACAGAACGTAATGATGTTAACGAAATGCAACAATTCATTATAACGATGATGATACCGATAATAAAAGTGGTAATGATCAAACATACTTATCACAGTCACTAAAAACACATCATTGATGCAAACTTTAAAAATGCATGAAAATATATCAAACATCACAAAATCCAGCCAATTACATGCAATCCCATTACAAAAAAAAAAAAAAAAACCACTGTCAACGATAGCAGACGACAACTACGTGTCTCACCGTTTGAACAGCGAACCAGTAAAAGGAACACAAATCTGTCAAATATTTTCATTTTAGGAAATATGGCCAAAGCTGTCTTATATGAAATATATGTGTGGACAAGTCATATTGGACACGCAGTGTGTGTAAGATTCTGGGTTTGTTATTCTGAGCACATACTAATCTGTGCGTGTACAAATGGGTAGCATAAAACAGAGTAAAACAGACCGTAGTTTATCGTATATTCGTATCTGTGTGCGTGCGTGCGTGCGTGCGCGCGCGTGTGTGTGTGTGTGTGTGTGTGTGTGTGTGTGTGTGTGTGTGTGTGTGTGTGTGTGTGTGTGTGTGTGTGACATTCGGTCACCGATTTGTATATAATTCTTCTGACTCGTTTAGTTCCCCACTATCCTGTCTTTATCCACATCAATAGCGGTATTTTGTTGTTCTCCTTCATTGTTATAGAAGCCCAGAACTATGATTTGATGCCTTTCCACGGTTTTTTACTATTTAGCTTACTCCACGATTTTATTTCATTTTTCTCTCTCTCTCAATCATATTGTTTGCTTGAATAAAGATCATGATCTTTCTTGTCTGTGCTATGGCCAGCACTGTGTGTTGTACTTCTTGATTGATCAGATGTAGAGTCATAGTACCGTATATTTGATGCCCTCGTCTCACCGGGCAGCGGCGAATGGTGGAGAAGGGGAAGCGATCAAAGCATTCCGTCGATATACGTTTCCCTTTTATTTGAATTTTCAAAAAATGGTTTATTTAAAAAAAAAAAAAAACCCATAGGAAAAACATAACGGGAGCAACAAAATCCAGACCAAAAAATAACTCACGATTACTCCAACCTAACCACAAGATGTCATTTGATCACGTCAATCGTTCATTCAAAACACATGCCTTTTACAAAATCTATCAAGTTGAAAAATAAAAGCAGGCTGAGGTGGAGAAGACAGAACTATATACAAACTGAAACGGACAAATACAAAAAGCATAAATCTGTCTTCAACAACAACACAGCTGATCCACGGAGAGTGTTTTGTGTCTTCTATGTGCATAACATAATGCATACCCTTTTTCATTAGATTGGGAGTAACAATCAACAAAAAAAACGACCATCAAAGTAAGGGGAAAATTTAAAGAGAAATAGAATAAACGAACTAACGAAAGAAAGCAGATAGACAAATAGACAGACAGAGAGATGGATAGTAGACAGACAGAAAGACAAACTGAAAGCATAACAGAACAATCAATCTTCGACAGCGCAAATACAACTAAAGTCTACGATCTCTGATTCTTCTTTGAAAGTGCACGATACACATACCTACGACCCGACCCAAACAAGACTGCAGCTTCAAAAAACAAACAAACAAACCGACAACTAACAAACTAACCCCAACAGGTCAACACTACGAACAAACCAGCCAACCCATTCACCCATCCCTCTCCAATCCTCCCCACTTCAGTCAAAGTACAAGGCATACACAGAGCCAACAGCGAAGAAGTTGGGTCCCTCGAAGACGACGGAGGCGTGGTTGTCGTAGGCCTGGTTCCACAGGCAGCGACTGACCTGCAGCACGCCCTGGTCCTTGTTCTCGCAGAAGGTCACCAGAGCCACGATCTTGTAGCGGTCCAGCCCCGTGTCCTTGACCCTCTCCTTGATGAGCTCGGCCAGGGTCTTGCTCAGCATGGGGAACCGCTTGGGGTCGTACTCCCTCTTGGACAGGTAGCCGTCCAGCACGCTGTGTGACAGTCAGTACAACAAACTCCAATCAACTCAATGTAAGTATGAGTACTGTAAAATCATATCTGGGCAACTTCAAATTGTATTTGAGCAATCCAAAAT
>JADBJO010000014.1:585000-595000 GCA_016801955.1 Conus betulinus
TACACACACACACACACACACACACACACACACACACACACACATACACACACACACACACACACACACACACACACACACACACACACACACACACACACACACACACACACACACACACACACACACACACACACTCATCTCACTCACACACACACACACACACACACAAACACACACACACACACACACACACACACACACACACACACACACACACACACACACACATACTGCCGCCCCTCCCCTCCTTCCACTACCCCATCCTTCTCGCTATAATTGTCTTAGTGTATGTGTGTGTGTGTGTGTGTGTGTGTGTGTGTGTGTGTGTGTGTGTGTGTGTGTGTGTGTGTGTGTGTGTGTGTTGTGTTGTGTGTGTGTGTGTGTGTGTGTTTTGTGTGTGTGTGTGTGTGTGTGTGTGTGTGTGTGTGTGTGTGTGTGTGTGTGTGTGTGTGTGTGTGTGTGTGTTGTTGTGTGTGTGTGTGTGTGTGTGTGTGTGTGTGTGTGTGTGTGTGTGTGTGTGTGTGTGTGTGTGTGTGTGTGTGTGTGTGTGTGTGTGTGTGTGTGTGTGTGTGTGTGTGTGTGTGTGTGTGTGTGTGTGTGTGTGTGTGTGTGTGTGTGTGTGTGTGTGTGTGTGTGTTTCACTCTGTCTCTGTCTGTCTGTCTCTCTCTCTCTCTTTCTTTCTTTCCGGGTCCCTCTCTGTCTCCATCTCCCCCCCCCCCCCCCCCTCTCTCTCTCTCTCTCTCCCTCCCCTCTCTCTCTCTCTCTGCCTATCTGTCTGCATCCTACATTCAACGACCGACCCCCCCCTACACACACACGCACGCACGCACGCACGCACGCACGCACGCACACACGCGCACGCGCGCGCACGCAGGACGGCCCAACCTGTAAATGATCTGCTCCGCCTTGCGCTGCGAGAACCTGCGGTTGTCGTCCGGGGCCGTCTTGTACGTGTTCTCGTAGGTGACGGTGTTGGCCTTGGTGCCCGACACCATGCCGGCCATGCCCAGGCTGGACATCATGCGCATCTTCAGGCGGAAGCGGCTCAGCTTGGCCTTGCTGGTGCTGTTGCTGGACGTGCTGACCTCGCTCTTCCGGTCCGAGGTCCCCCACACCCCCCGCCTCCCACGCCGCCCTCGGACACTCTGCTGATGCTCTTCTTGAAGACGTTCATGGTGATGGTGGTTGGTGGTGGTGTTGCTGTCCTGTCGGAGATTTCCTGATGCGAGGAGTTGTATTTGGGGGGCGTTTCTAGTTTAGAGTAGGAGCGGGGGTTTTTCGTTTGTTTGGGGTTTTTTTGTTTGTTTGTTTTGTTTTGTTTTGTTTTTGTTCTGTTTTTTTTTTTTTGTACTGTGAACAGGCGGCGACTGTTTTTCTCCCAGTACTAATTTCTGACAGGGACTTCTTTCCTCCGTTAAAACTGGAGATAGTTCCAAAGCTCTTTCAATGTTTATCAAAAAATCTTCGGCTTTTGCCCTTAGAAAATGGTGAGTCTTTCTGACGTAGTTCTGGAGATAGTTCCAAAGCTCTTTTTATATCTGTCAATATCCCCACAGCTTGTGGCCTTAGATAACGGGGAAGCCTTTCTGAAGTAGTTCTCTTTTTTGTTCCTCCAGTGAAACAGGAAAATTAATTTCAGCGATTTGACGATTTTTTTTTTCCAAAGAAAAATTATGAGAGATTTGTCCACCGACATTCACGCACAAAAAAAACACAACTACGTGAATCAATAGTAGCTCACTATTGACTGCGTGGACACCTCAGCCAGGTAAAAAACTGTGCTGACAGTCAGGTCGTTGATGAATGCAAAGTACTGACTATAAAATCGTAGAAGACTGCTAAGCGCGCAGCACTACAACCACTAAAGAGAGCTTTACCTGGATTTTTTTCGCCGACTTCTTGTTTCTCGTATTACTTTGTTTTGGCGCCAAACAGAGTAGGAGAGTCGGCAGTCCCCATAAATAAATCTCTCCACACTGGCATTCGTCACACAACCTTGTCTTAAATCACAAACAACTGTAGATCAGAAAACATCTGTCCGTGAGTAAAGTGGATTTTACTGCACAGATCAACGTCTGATACAAATAAAACTTTTTTGGGGGGAAGAAAAAAGCTGTTCGTCTCTCTCACTTGTGGAGTTCTGTTGGTGTTCGAGGCCGGTTGTGGTGACCACAGGTGAGTGCACGGCCGGGTGGGGTAATGTTGGTGTGATTGGACGGTGGTGATTGTATGGCGGCTGGTGGACACAGGTGAGTGCACGGCCGGGTGGGTTCTCCTTTCCCAGGACCTCTGTTTTTTTTTTTTCTTAACTGAATGGTATGAACGTGTGGCGGGCGGGCTGCACCTGCAAATGGTATATACTCGTCATGCATAGTTCGGTGTGATAGTGATTTTTTTTTTTGTTTTACACTTCTACAATACAAACAGAATGAGTCTCGGCACACCAGGCAGTAGCACATACATAAACACGTCAACGTATTAAAATCCACACACGGAAAGGCCCATAGAACAAAGACGTTACACTGTGAGTGATAATCAATACAGAACAAGACGATGGGTAAAAGTAGAACGGAGGCTCCACTTCAGACCGACAGAGGGTGAATAGGGTGTGTGTGTGGTGGGGGGGGGGGGGGGGGGGGGGGGGGGGGGGGGGGGGGGGGGGGGATCGCTGAGAGAATGGGTAATGAGAAACAACTGAAGGCTGGGAGACCTACAAAAAAAGGCTTCTACAATACACGGTATAACTTCTAATTGTTCTTGTGTTCTTTTTACAGCTTATATTTTAAAATGACTTTCGAAGTCTGCGTGTGTGTGTGTGGTGTGTGTGTGTGTGTGTGTGTGTGTGTGTGTGTGTGTGCGCGCGCGCGCGCGCGTGCGTGTGCGTGCGTGTATCATAGTAGTAATGATGATTTACTTGGAAAAAATGGCTTCATATGGCATCTCTCTCTCTCTCTCTCTCTCTCTCTCTCTCTCTCTCTCTCTCTCTCTCTCTCTCTCTGAAAAAAATGAAAAAATGAATATCATCATTATCATCACTATTGAGGTAAAGCAAACGAACGAACGAAACGAGCAAAAAATCATATTGTAAGTCGAAAGTGATGTGCTAAAACATGTTGCTAAAACATGTTTTTGCTAAAACATGTTTTTTTTTTTTTCTCTCTCTCTCTGTTCTTGCGCAAGCCTTGCTCTGTAACTCCTTTTGCTGAAGCACAGTTTACTAGAACCACGGCACCAACAACTCGTATGCTGACGCATAGGACAATTCTGTACTGTATCCGTGCGTCCGATAATCTTGCGTCTTGTCTCCTGTCTCCTGTCACCCCTTCCCCCCCCCCCCCCCCCCCCCCCCCCCCTTCTCCCGCAGGCATATCTTCATTGATCTTACGAGGCGCTGTTTGTCTCAAAAACATTTCTGGTCAATAGTTCATGATAATGGTGAAGTAACGTTAATTGTTAACATGAGGTATTTCAGTGTGTAGCGCATTATTGATACCTCGTTGATTATTTGGAAATATGATATATTATTGTTATATTTCACACATTATCGACTAAGTCCGCGGATTGTGCATTCTTTGTTTAGCAGTATTTATTTGTGGATGCAATTGTCCATACGTTATATCTGATCATAAGAATTATGTAAATGTCGCTTGTTGTATGCAGTAACATGCTCATTTCATTTCAAATCATCACAGGGGGGTCGGAGGGGGGGGGGGGGGGGGGCGGGAGGAGTGGGCAGGGAGGGACAATCGCCCCCCCCCCCCCCCCCCCCACTGTACCTTTATCCAACTCTGTCTCCCTCCCCTCCCCACTCCCCCTAAATCCCTTTGTCCTCGCCTGTCCTTCACCTTCACCACTTGCATTCCTCCAACCCCCACCCCTAGACACGTCCACGTCTCCCCCGCCCCGCCACCACCAACCCTGTCTCCTCATCCCCTCTCCCACAACCTCCGTTCACTGCCCGACCGCCCTTTATCCCCCCCCCCCCCTCCACCCTTCACCCTTCCTTCCCTCCCTACCCTCCGACCTCCCCCAGTAGTGTTTGTTTAACAATAAGGTCAGCAAAGCCCCTGTGCCTGCTACTGTCCACCAATGGATTTGGGACGACCAGGACTCGTGTATGGGTATCCATGTGTGTGGATTGTGACCCCATGATCTATATACACTGAGTACCAAGAAAGCATTTAAAAAAAATCGTGAGCCCATAATATACGTGGGGATGTAGTCACTGAACCGTTATGTGTGCCGTACCGAGTCTGGAATTCCGTGAGGACTTGCGCAGTGGCCGATTTTTCATGGCCACGTGATATGAAAAAATTGTTGTAATGAAGGGCTGGGTAATTAATACTTGTAACAGGCGTTCAGGCCTTGACCAGTGTGTTGCAGTAATGCATGGAGGGCTGGGATCTGGCAACGTCCTGTCTGGGAGCCTCTTGTCGAAGCTCTTTCCTTTGTTGTTACTGTATAATCGCTTTTATATTAGTTTTGCAGTGACCCACGCGCAGTGAGGCTTAATGGCTGTGTTGTGGCGCATATGGACTTGCCCGCCGCCTCCATAGCGACACGGAAACTACACCTGCTCCCGGTTTGAACTGCTTACCTGCTCCTAGTTGAGGCAATAGTAGCTGTTGGTTTTGATATTCTTTGGGTCCAGAATGGTTTGCGTTACCTGTATTTTTCTCATGAAACATGGTCTTATTTACACCGAAGATTTTTATCGAAAACATGACTCGTTGTTAACCAGCCTCCTGTTAGATACATAACGTTTATTTATAGTCGTGGCGATGTCAGACCATAAACCTATGTTTTTATTGTTTCTTTCTTTCTTTGAACTTTAAATCTTTTGTTGAAAGGGTCGGAATTGGCGTTTACAACTTCAATTTTTAAAAAAGCAACAGCAGTTGACTGTAACTTCTTTCTTTGCTTCTTTCTTCCCCCCCCCCCCCCCCCCCCCCCTCCCCTACCCCCTCCTCCCCACCTCCACCCATCTCTCTCTCTCTCTCTGATTTGAACATGTCATTAGGGCGTAGGCCTTTATCTGAATAAACTTTTGAGTCCGGTCTCTCTCTCTCTCTCTCTCTCTCTCTCTCTCTCTCTCTCTCTCTCTCTCCTCTCTCTCTCTCTCTCTCTCTTTCTCTCTCTCTCTCTCTCTGTGTGTACGCTCGCGCAGGCGATGCACATATCTATGTGTGTGTGTGCGTGAATTTCATGTGAATTTTTATCAGGACGATAAACATCGGGATCAAGATAATGTGATTAAAAATTGTAAGTTTATTGAAAAATTTGTCTGGCGGGAACAGAATGCTGATTTATTTCATGCACTGATGAACAATGAAGGCACTAAAGCTTTATTTGAAGCAGCAATTGACCTCACAGATGTGGACATTAACTTGGCACTGGATGCGTTTAACAACTGTATGAGAAAACAAGCAGAGTGTATGAAAACAAGGATTAGAATGGATGAAAGAACACGTGACGATGCGTGGTTTGACCTAGAATGTCAAGAAGCTAAAATGTTTACCAGAAAGCTTCTAAGAATATTTCGCAGAACATTGGATGTCACTGACAGGCGAATTATTGTATATCTCGAAGAGAATATAAGAAGCTATTTACAGAAGAAGGAAAAAGAACACAACACTTTTTTATTAAATGATCTTGTTAATTCGGTGAACGATACCAATGATTTTTTGGCGTAATGTACATAGGATGTCATTCAAGGTGTCTCGCGCACACATAATGCGATTTCTGTGAACGAGTGGCATAGACATTTCAAAAACCTCCTTGAAAAAGATGTTGACAGCACAATAGAAACAGAAACGGTAAATTATTTGGAAAGCACAGATGAAATTAGTTTTCTGGATGACCCAATCTCCAAAGAGGAAGTTGTTGTAGCTATAAAGAAGTTGAAAAACGGCAAATCTGCTGGTCCAGATGGCTTAATTGGAGAAATGTTTAAAAATGATGGCGAGACTATTGTTGAGTTCCTTGTTAAATTTTTCAATGCTCTTTTTGATAGAGGATATACCCTGAAGGCTGGATGGAATCAATCATAGTGCCATTGTTTAAAAAAGGAAATGTTAATGATCCTGGCACTACTACAGAGGAGTGTCACTTTGTGACATTGGCAGCAAGCTATATAGTTCTATTATAAACTTCAGGTTGCAGATGTGGGTAGAACAGTATAATATCACTGCCGAACATCAGGCTGGTTTTAAGAAAGGATACTCTACAGTGGACCACATGTTTACATTATTAGCAATCGTACAGAGCAGTTTTCATTAAATCGTAAACTCTACGTTGCTTTTATTGATTTTGAGAAGGCCTTTGATTCTATTTCAAGGAAACTTCTATGGCCAATTCTTCAAAAGAATGGTGTTAAAGGGAAGCTGTTTCGGTGTATAAAAAGTATGTATTCTAATGTGAAAGCAAAAGTAAGAGCTGGCAATGAACTCACAGATGTATTTTGTGCACACAGGGTGTGAAACAGGAGATGCATGTAGTCCTGTATTATTTTCGTTATTCATAAATGAATTGGCCTCAGAAATAATTGAAAAGGGACGTCATGAGCCACATTATCACCTGAAATTTTCGATTTATTTATCTTGTTACTAGCTGATGATATTGCTTTGTTATCAGAAACTCCTGTTGGTCTCCAAACCCAGTTAAATAACCTCCATAATGCAGCTGCAAGGCTTCAACTTAAGATAAATATGGAAAAGAGCCGCATTGTAGTTTTTCGAAAAGGTGGATACCTGGCAGCAAGGGAGAGATGGTTTTTTTAAATGGCGAGGCAATGGGTGTTGTGAATTGCTACAAATATCTTGGCATCTATTTCACTACTCGTCTTAGTTTTTCACCTGCCTGTCAGGACCTTGCGAGCAGAGCAAAACATGTGCGGTACTATGTATATTGAGAAAATTGTATATGCTTAATAACAACTCTTTGGTTGTGTTACTTAAACTTTTTGATGCGCAAGTCCAACCAATTGCTCAGTATGGAGCAGAGTTATGGGGTATGGATAAAGCTGTTGCTGAAATAGAAAAAAAGTTCACTTGTTTGCTTTAAAAAGATTCTTGGGAGTGCAACCTAAAACGCCAAATGATTTTGTATATGGGGATAAGGTCGATATCCTATGTACGTCAACTCCTATTTACGATGTATTAGTTACTGGTTGAAAATTCTACGTATGGATGAAAAAAGATTACATATAAGGCGTATAAATGTTGCTTAGTTTAGAATTAAAAGGTAAGAAAAATTGGGCGTCTGACATTCGAGATTTTTTGTATCAGAATGGGTTCGGGTTCGTCTGGGTCAATCAAGGTGTGGAAAATGTCAATATCTTTTTAAAAGAACTACGTCAAAGGTTGATTGATAACCGATGGCAAAAATGGGAGGAACACGTTCAAAATAGTGACAGGTATGCTTTTTATAGAACATTTAAATCATCTAGGAATTGTGAATCGTATCTTTTGCTGGACATTGATAGACATTTGAAGACCTATATGGCAAGAATGAGATTTGGAATAGCCGATATATCCGCACAGAAGAATCGGTATAATAATGTTGATGAAGATGCTATTTTATGTCCATTATGTAAGAATGCCAAAGAGGATGAACAACATTTTTTGCTGTGCTGCCCTGTCTTCCAAGATTTACGAAATGATTTTATTCCTCCTAAATATCTAAAAAGCCCATGCCTGTTTAAAGTTGTATTGCTC
Source organism: Conus betulinus (assembly GCA_016801955.1). Classification (NCBI taxonomy): domain Eukaryota; kingdom Metazoa; phylum Mollusca; class Gastropoda; order Neogastropoda; family Conidae; genus Conus; species Conus betulinus. The sequence continues at coordinate 592,720 of JADBJO010000014.1, forward strand.
ATGGCAAATCGGAACGAAATTGTATTGAAGAATGTTTGCATATATTGTATAAAGCATTTAAAAGACGTACTATACTACTCAGCTAAGTATTCTTAGATTACCCAGTCAGGATGGATTAATGCTCAACTGTCATGTCATTTGATATAATTGTCTACCTATTCACACACACACACACACACATACACACGCACGCATGCACGCACGCACGCATGCACATATGCTGCAGGAAGCACCTACTCCAAGGCAGAGATGAGTGAGACCGACATGTGCGCACAGGGAACAGACATAGGGTTTCTGTTTCCATTAGCTTCCCCGCACAAAGACCACTCCTGGACGGGCCAGCTGAAAAGAGTAGGTTACGTACAGGAAAGTTGATGGGTTACCCCCACTGATTATATATACAAGTTTTTTTTTTTCTTTTTTTCTTTTTCATCTTTCTTTTAAGATCGGTTACACTTCTCGTCTTTATAGTTAACTGAACAGAGCCTTGACAGTGTTAACATTGTCTTTCCTTATGTTTTTTTTTTTTCTGTCCACTCATTCATTCGTTTATTCATTCACTCATTCATCCGTTCATTCCTTCATTCCAAAGTTTCATTCATTTGACTATGTATTCGTCTGTGCATTTAATTTATCTGTTTTTTTCTGACTTGTTTGATTTTTTTTTCCATTTTTCGTTAATTTAATTTACGTATTCAGTTACTCATTCTGAATAATGTATTTGTTTGTAGTGTGTGAATGGGAGCTTTCTTCGCTTGCCGGATTTGTAAACTAAACGCATCCAAGAGCTTCGCTTTGTTATTTAAAGTTTTAGCAACTGCTTTTAGAGCCGTTGATCATTTTTTTTTTTTTTTTTTTTGGTTAAACGCTACTATTACCACTTTTTTCTTATTACTGCAGCTGCTGTTGCTACTATTACTACTGCTACTATTACTACTATCATTTGTGACTACTACTTTTACAGCTACTACTACTACTATTAGTGCTGCTGCTGCTGCTACTATTACTAATTCCGCGTCTGCTACAATTCGGTGATGCTGTTGATTACTATTGCTCTTTTAACTGCTATTGCGATTATTGCCACTAGCTAAGTTTCCTGCTGTTGCTACTACCACCACTGTAACCACTGCTACTGCAGTGTCCTCTGCTTTTGTCGCGCATCCTTTCGCCCCGAATGGGGCTGGTGGGGGGAGGGGGGGGGGGGCATATTTCATGGGACCGAAAAAATGCTTTTACCCGCTGAAGGTTCTCTCTCTCTCTCTCTCTCTCTCTCTCTCTCTCTCTCTCTCTCTCTCTCTCTCTCTCTCTCTCTCTCTCTCTCATGTTTTTCTGTCTTCAATACTGAAGATTGTAACACTTATTGGTTAGAAGATTCATAAGAACCAAGTAAGTTTATACGGTGTCATATTCATAACAAACTATATTTACAGGATTTTGAATTCAGTTTTGCTATAATTATGGTTCTCTATCACACACACACACACACACACACACACACACACACACACACAAGCACGCACACACACTCTCTCTCACTCACACACACACACACACACACACACACACACACACACACACACACACACACACGCACGCACGCACGCACGCACGCACTCACGCGCACGCACACACACACACACACACACACACACACCACACACATGCGCGCGCGCGCGCGTGCGCTCACCTAAACATTACAGAGCATCAGGCGCAGTAAAATAGTTTCGCGTACGACTCGGCAAAGTATAGTGCGGCGAAAATCTAGAAAATGGCGGCGATGGTACAGGTGGCGAAAGAATAGGTCACCGCTGCTGCTACTGCTGCTGCTGCTATGACTATCATTACTGCCACTAGTTCTCTTGCTGCTGCTGTTACTGCTGTTGTTTTCTGTGTTCCTGCCGCGATAAAACGAGCGGACTGATTCGCACTTACCGATTTTAAAGACTGACACAAAAAATTGTAAGTTTGAAGCGATTGAAACTGCAAACCGAAAGGAAAAGGCGAGACGAAAGCGAGACGAGGATAGAGAGAGAGGACCGAGAGATGACGGAGAGAGACCGAGAGAGAAGGACTTGAGCGAGAGAGAGAGAGAGAGGAGAGAGAGAGAGAGAGAGAGAGAGAGAGAGACCGGATCCCCCACGCACCCTTTCTAACAACAAAAAAAGACAGAAAGAAAGAAAACTCAAGGAAAAAAACAACAATCATAGATATTCGTGAAAAAAGAGAAAAAAAAAAAAATCGTAATCAACAGTATTCAACAGTTTTCAAGTGAAAAACGAAA
>JADBJO010000014.1:607500-610000 GCA_016801955.1 Conus betulinus
GAGTCCAGGTGGTAAGCAAACTTAGCTTTGCTTCGGAGAAGACAGTTGTTTCTCTCCTGTGGCTGGTGACTGCCCCACTGGTGTAGATTGTTGTCTGGTGTCGCCCCGGTTTACAATGATGCCATGGTGTCTGGCGCCCCGGTTTCTGGCGAAGTCCCAGCTTCTGGTTCAGCTGCAATGTGTAGCGTGACCAGGATCCCAGTTCTGCGATAAAGAGAACTTGATCTGTGTAGATGAGAATCTGGTGGCTGGTCTGTCGAGTGCACACATTTACCCTTTTCCTCTGTCTTTCAGAAGGGTTGTGAGACTCAGCCAGCAAAGTTTTCTCTATGGTAGAGTTTCTGCTATAACTATTAACCTCCACTTTTGTTTAATGGCTAAGTTAAGCTCACAAAAGGGTAGGAGACAGTAAATAATACAATGTTTACAGTTTTAGTTAGTTAAACAACTCTTCCATGTTTCATATGAATAAATCACACTGACTTGGGCTATGCTTAGTCCAAGTACACATGTGGTGTAGACTTAAAGTCACACACTACAAATCATTCCAATAATCACCAGTATTTATAAATCAGAGTAGCAGTTTTTTTACCTAGCACAGGGCATACTGTTTTCCTGATCAAAATTAATCATTGAATTATTATCTTAACAGACAGAGTTGCATACTGACAAAAGTCAGGGGTGAACACAAAGAGCAGTGGTCAGATTGTTAACAAAGAATCAAAACCACTGGGAGAGAGCTTTTGCCATATGATGGCAAGCAAACTACTACACACAAATAATCATTCATCAGTTTGATAAATGTTGCTAAGCATTTGTACAAAGTTACAATGCTAACACACACAGCATACATAAAATCAATACATAGATTCAAAAATGTAAAAAAACAGAGTTCCAACTCACTTTTCCTGGGGAATGAACAGGGAATGACTTGAGATCAAGGAGTTACCAAGAGTTTCCTAGGTCTTCTCTGTCCCTTTGTCTTCCTCTGCTCTTGTCTACAGGCAGTCCTGAGGGGTCAGTGAAGTTGTGCCTGTGTGTGTCTGCTATATGAATCTCTCGCTTTGCGAATCAAATTTCGACAAACTGTCATTCACCCATCAGGGGTGAGAGGGGGAGGGATTTAGTCTAGTCACCAATCGCCTCGGAAATTGTTTGAACCTAATCGGCACGGGATAATTTATGCATCCGTATAGTTGTCCGTGAGCCCCAGTTAATTTATGCGTCCGCATAGGTGTCCGCGAGCACGTGGCAGGTGTCTGCTGCGAGGACGGGGACCGTAGGTATGAAGGGGGGGGGGGGGGGGGGGGGGGGTGGTGGTGGTGGGGGAGCGCGGCAACATGCCTTTGTGTCGCGGGGGGGGGGGGGGGGGGGTGAGACGGGCTATTGTTAGAACGACACATCCCACGCTGCGTTGTATCGCACCGCATGGGGGGGAGGGAGGGTTGAGAGGGGGGAAGGGAGGTGGGCTGCTAAGCACGAAAGGCGGCACGTATTTACCGTGACGCAATTTTTTTTTTCCTGTGGCACTGATCGTGTCAGTCGGGCCTTTCGCACTGTCCTAAGCAAGAAAAAAAAGGGGGGGGGGGGGGGGGGGGGGGGGGGGGGGGGGGAAGGTGGGGTTGAGAGGGGAGACATGTTGTATAGTAAATTAAGTTACACATTCTTTTGTGTGTTTGCTTATCTTACCTTGTTTCCCGTAAGGGTGCACCCTGTTTGATTCTTATTGTTAGGTGACAACGACCAACAGGTGATTACCGTTATTTCTTCCTGTCAATGAGAACGAAGTTACCAGAACTGGACGAATCACGTTCGCCCATATAATACATACAATCAATGATTAACTTTTAATGAAAGAGGCAGAGAGGGTAAAAAAAAAAGAGACGAAGATAAATGATAAATGTTGTCTTTAGAGATCTGCGGTTCTAAAAGGAAATCTTTACAAAGTCTCTTCAGCCATCATTTTTTTGTTCCTCGCACCAAAAATAGTAACACCTTCTGATTGGTAGGAAGAGCGCTCGGCATTCTCACTGTCTTCTTGCGAAACGCTTTTCCACTCCAAGTGGTCCGTCACCACATTCGTCCTTTTTAACGTCACCCTTTCCCATTCCGCTCCATTCCATGTCGTCCACCCAGTGTGTTGGGTGTGAATTTCCCCCCACTCAATCAGGCACCCCTGATAGTTAATACAATCCATGATTGCCGTATTTTGTACATCGTGTACGTGCGTGTTGTGCAGAAAGGATTTCATTTTGTTTCTTTGATACAGTATCGTTTCGCCTTAATTATGTGTATTTTCTCACATCAATGTAAACGCTTGTGTGCGAGTTTCTTTCATGCTACGACAACTAGAATTAGTCACAAAGAGCTGTTCCTTTGAATGGGCGCCATGCAGAATTGAAAATGTCGAACTGAAACCAGCCGGCGGGGCAAAATGAATTCGCTTGCTTTGTTTTCCACGTAGATTAGTTTGGCCCGGAATGGTGAATTGAAAGAGGGG
>JADBJO010000014.1:615000-672500 GCA_016801955.1 Conus betulinus
CATAAAGTGTGTTGTGTGGTTAGTTGTGCGTGGTATGTGTATGTGTGCGTGGTTGTGCGTGGATGCTTGCGTGTGTGTACGTGTGTGCGCGTGCGTGTGTGTGTGTGTGTGTGTGTGTGTGTGTGTGTGTGTGTGTGTGTGTGTGAGTGAGAGAGAGAGAGAGAGAGAGAGAGAGAGAGAGAGAGAGAGAGAGAGAGAGAGATTTGGACCAAAATTTCCGTGAATTTGGTGGAAAGTGGTGGTCCAGCAATCATGGCTGCACATGTTGTGAGTAAACATTACGCATGAAGCACTCTGGGACGCCATTTTTTTTCCTTGTTTTTTTTTTTTTTTTTTTTTCCCTTGTCTTTTTTTTTCCTTGTCTTTTTTTTTTCCTTGTCTTTTTTTTTTTTCCCTTGTCTTTTTTTTTTTCCCTGTTTTTTTTTTGTCTTTTTTTTTTTTCCCTTGTCTTTTTTTTTTTTTTTTGTCTTTGTTTTTTTCTTGTCTTTTTTTTTTTTTGTTTTTTTTTTGTCTTTTTTTTTTCCTTGTCTTTTTTTTTTTTTTTTTTTTTTGCCAGTTCAGCCTTCGATACCTGAAATTTGCACAAAAATTACCTCACCTTTCAGGTTTTGATGGCTCACTGGAGATCTAATGAGTTCGTTTTCAATTGCCTTCGGCTTTTCTGCCTTTCTGTAATCATCAAGAAGAAACAAAGTTTAAGGTTGGCTGAATACAATGGCTGATTGGTTTACTGCAATCCCAAAGTCGGGGGAGGTAAGGGGGAAGGTAGGGATGGGGGGTTCTCAGAAAACAGAAGGCAAAAACGTTCGAGCCAACCTACTGGCTGTCATGTGACAACCACAGCTCTAATTCCTTGTGGACTAATCTATCGTGAAAATTAACAACACTGTCTTCTTAAAAGAAAAAAAAAAGGCTCACATAAAAAGAGGATATGGGAGAGAGAGAGAGAGAGAGAGAGAGAGAGAGGATCGGGAGATCTCAGGAGAGGGAGAGGAGAGAGAGGAAGAGAGAAGAGAGAGAACGAGATGAGGAGCGAGAGAGGAGGGAAAATGAAGTTTAGGGTCTTTCACTGTCAACTACAACGGCACAGGTTCTGTTGCCATTTTAACCTGGAATGCACACGAGACATGACAGGTAACACCTGTGTGCTGAATGAAAGCATGGACCACTTTGAAATGACTGCATCAATGGGGAGAATAGTGGGGAGGGAGAGACGAAGGATGATGAATTCGAGTAGAAAGGATTTTCATCTCCAAGTGTGAAAAAAGAAGGGGGGCTTCGGAGTGCATGCGTTCAGCTACAGAAGGCTATTTGTAATTCTCGAGATCCTGTATACTGACCTTATTCTTTTTTAATTTTGTCAGTGTGCAACAATGAAGAAAACAACCTAAAAGCTAACTGGTCTATGCACGAGGGAGAGAGCAATCAATGGGGAGATTGCATCTTCGCAAGACTATGTCTAAAGAGATCGAGAGGAAAACACTGTCTTCTTAAAAGAGAGAAAAAAGAGCTGAGAGAGAGAGAAAGAGAGATGGGAGAGAGAGAGAGAGAGAGACTAAGAGAGAGGAGATTGAAGATTTATCAGTGGGAGGGGAGAGGAGCTGACAGAGAGATTGTACTTTCGGAGAGAGAGAGAGGGAGCTGGGGAGGATTATTTCCGGAAAACTAATGAGGGGCAACAGAGACTGTTTTCACTGGCCCACAAAATAGAGGGTCAGAACGGCACAGTTCTGGAGCAAAGAAAAAGGAGAAAGGGTGTATTGTTAGACCTGACTTGGGTGACAACACACCTGTTGCTGAATGAAAGCATGACCACTTTGCACATGACTGCATCAATGGGGAGAATATCAAGATTTCTCGAGTACAAAGGATTTTCATCTCCAAGTGTGAAAAAAGACTGGGGGCAAGAGTGCATGCGTTCAGCTACTTCCGCTTCTATTATTCTAATTCTCTTAATCCTGTATACCCGTTCCATGTGTTCTATTTTAATTTTAATCTATCAGTCAAATTTTTATGCAGTAATGAAGAAAACAACCAAGAATAAAGATTTAACTGGTTTATTGCATCTTCTGCTTAGAATGTGAAAGAGCTCGGAAATTTATGGCAGAGAGAGAGAGAGAGAGAGAGAGAGAGAGAGGAGAGAGAGAGAGAGAGAGAGAGAGAGAGAGAGAGATCCACTAACCTGACTGTACTTACAATTGAAATTTATCATGTGGGTGGCCAGCTCTGGAGCTGCAAGCAGGATACTAATTTTCCCTTTTCGTCCCTCTAGCTAGCTGGGAACTATCTCCCCTCGTACTACAGAAGGCAGGACCTGGCCCACAAATACACCGGCCTAACCGACCAGCTACCTTTGGAGCAAAAGAAAAGGAGAAAGGGTGTATTATCTTTTTTCGGTGTGGCTTTGACAGCTTAGAGAACCTTAAACGGACACAGCACTCACAACTATTGATCTTCTATCTAGGGTGGGTTGTGGTGGGGAATGGATGGTGTATGTATGTGTGTGTGTGTGTGGGGGGGGGGGGGGGGGCGGTAATAATGGAGAAGAGGAGAGGGGTTGAAATGGGATGAAAGGTTACATAAAACCAAAGGACTTTCTTTTGAGGCAAAGTCCCTCCCCCCCCCATAAAAAGTAATTGTGGTAAGTAATCTGCATGTGAATGTGAATGGCTGAAAAAATGTCAGAAATGTATAAACGATCCTAACTTTCAGGCCAACCTTTGAATGAAACTCCTCGCACGAAAAGAACAGTGCACAAACCCACAAAACGTAAGGAGTATTTCAATAAAATCAAATTCCATAACCTAAGAGCACTAGGGAATTATCATCATGCAAGTTTACAAGACTGAAATGCTCACAGCTTATGGAAATATAAGAACGCTCTACGTAATATCAAATATAAATATTGAATTTTGAGGCTCTGATGAATACTTGAAAAGCAAAAATCTCAGTTTAGTAGCAGTACAAAGGGAGGGAATTGTCTAGTACAATGATTCCGAGAAAACAAAACAACTCCACTGGCACTGTGGGTATTGAAAAGCTCCGTGCCTTGTAAATCTTGGACCTATTCAGTATTGAAAGCAACACACACACACACACACACACACACACACACACACACACACACACACACACAGAGAGAGAGAGAGAGAGAGAGAGAGAGAGAGAGAGAGAGAGAGAGAGAGAGCATAATTATAAGCAAAACGTCTAAGTAAACCTTGTAAAACAAGAAACAGCTAGAATAACAAAGTGAGTACAGAATTCACAGTGTTAGGCCTACTAGCCCACCGCGGTGGAATCTAACAGGTCATTTGAAAGCATAGTCAAGATGGTGTCAATCCACCTGAAGGCAAAGAATGGGTCCACTGGTCAACACACACACACACACACACACACATTATTTCGCTTGTGTACTGATAACTGACAAGCCCTGTACATTTACAGTCGCTTTGATTGATTAATCCTGCAGATGTTATCTAGTAATACTTGCCTTTTGTAATGAGAGTGCGTGGTAAGCAAAACCAAAAAACTGACTGTCGTGGGTCAGCTCAGCTGGCCTGCTAAAACAAGCAGAACTAAAACTGAATTTACCAGCGGGAAGTTCGAAAATCACGAGATTCTCTGTGTGTGTGTGTGTGTGTGTGTGTGTTCTTTTAATGAACCTGCACGTAAACACCGTTGACTTTTATTGCTTTGACTAAACTAGATTTTGATTTTTTTTTTAAACCTGCTTTTTGTTAATAACCTTGTACTACGATCATGACGTAGTTTCTAATTATAGAACAATCACGAAGCGTGATTTGTAAACGTGAGGCAAACCGCCACACGGCACGCACACATGCACGGTTGTCCCGTCACTTCTGTTTGATAATGGCAGAAAAGCGTCAAACCATGTGTGTCGCAGTTAACAAGCTGACAGAACTGATGGTAAAGGCAAGAAGCCACGCAGACATTGTGAACAGTTTCGTTTTGGTAGCCGAGACAAAGCTGGCGGCTCGCATTCTCCATGTTTGCTGGGAGATTCTCTGTGCAGACTAAAACACAAGCCAGATTTTCGCCGTGTAACGTGTCATGATTAATGCACGGCTCTGGCACGTGGAACATTCACACCACTACGTGGGAAGGTGGGCTGTGACCGTGACTGTGCGACCTGTGTGTTTTCTCGGTCCGCATGGCTTCGCTCTGATGTAGCCACGAATAGGCCTAGCATCACTTCGAGAGCTAAGCGATTCGGGTCTTCTGAGAACCGCGTGAAGCAACCAACGGCTGCACAGACTGAACACTGAATTAAAGATAGTGATAGTAATAGGCTGCTCTCTCTATCTCTCTCTGCTGTGCTTCTTGTGTTTAGAATATCCTGGAAACAATGGCATGGCTTGTCATTCAGGAATTATAAAGACCCCCCTGACCCCCCACCCCACCCCACCCCACCCCACCCCTCGTCTGTCGTGTATGCGTGTGTGTGTGTGTGTGTGTGGTGCGGCGATTGTAACCATCCGCCGTCTCATGTGAAAGAACCACAACCCAGCGTACACAACAAATAGGAAACGGCGAGAGAGAGAGAGAGATGAAACCAGTAGACAATCGCAGCAGTCACTGAAAGCTTTGTGTTATTGTTAATTGACCGCGCCGCGTGACACTCAGCGTGCAAAATTGCCTAATTAAGCGAAAAGACATGATGTCGTTTCCATTCCCGGTGCTTGTTAACGATCTCCGCGTGACACTGGGCGTACACCATGGCTGATTATGCCGTTCGGCTTGTGTTCTCACATTACGTTATGTGCATTACTTCTCTCTCTCTCTCTCTCTCTCTCTCTCTCTCTCTCTGCGCTGGAGACGTTTGATTCCCACAAGCTAGCTCGATTAGTAGATCCGCAAAAACTTACACTACTAATCCACTGAAGGTTTTAGGAGTGTAAGATTTCAAGGATATCTTGCAACTTTTTCTTTTCCTACGGGCAGCAAGCGTCAAAATAGAAAGTAATCCGGGTTGGAGAGATTCGCTTAAAGAAAAATCCGGTGTAACAGGCCTGATTGAATCACACTTCGCAGAAAGAACTGAACCCCATAGTCAAAATCAAATGACGTTCAGCAGTTTATTTTTTAAGAAAACTACCATTATGCCTGTGGCGTGCGCCATGAACACGACTGTCTTTACAACGTTCGCATAGGGCCTATACCACTGCTCCAGCCCGCGCGGATCACATTCATCGCTTTGAGCTATAAACAACAACCTGTTCAAGCACAGGTCACGGCAATAATTGTTGAGGTCCCAGGTGGTGTAGTGGTTAGGATTTCGCACAGGGAAACACACACACACACACACACACACACACACACACACAGATATATATATATATATATATATATATATATATATATATATATATATATATATATACCGCGAGCGCACAGAAAACTATCATGGGATACGGGAAAAAGGGTTGTAATATGATCCGACTTCTGAAAGCTGGAGATATTATTTTTGGGTAGTGTCCCTTGAGATTATGATAATACCTAATAAAAGCAATGATGAAGAAGATGATAATGATGATGATAATAATAACAATGATAATAATAGCAGTAATAATGATAATATAATAATAAGAATACAAGAAGGAAGGAAGAAGAAAAACCAATGGCTCGAAGAATGTCTATGCATACATATGTTACTTGGGTAAAATCAATTTTGTCAAATTAGAATGGAAAATCACAATATAATCCGACAACTGGTTTGGAAAAGTGAGGAGTAGGGGATTTTGCTTGCTGCTTAAGTTCTCCCCCTCTCCTGCCCTCCATATCCCCGCCCTCTCTCTGTTTCCCCCTCCGCTACCTTCCATTCCCATCTCTCTTCCTGCGTGAGCTCTGTGTGTGTGTGTGTGTGTGTGTGTGTGGCTTCCTAGCACTTTCTATTTCTCCCTTCCCTACTTCTCCCTTCCCCCCCCCCCCCCCCCCCCCCCCCCCCCCCCCCGCCTCTCTCTCTCTTTCTCTGTCCCCTACCCCCGGTTGCTCCCCCAATCTCCCCCCCCCCCCACACACACACCTCCCTGTCTCTACCTGTTCATTTGTTTCCTCCAGTTCTCTGTCTCTGTCTGTCTCTTGTCTCTCTTCTTCTTCTTTTTAACTGAAGTGTTTTCTTAAGCCATTCATATTTTTCACCCTGTCATCTAGCGACTGGGGATTTTTAAAATACTCGTTTAACTCTCAAATAACAGACACAGCTGTGTTGGCAGTGTTACGTTAGCAAGGCTAGTGCAGCTCATAACGAAGAGGCGAGAAGGACTGATCAAGCAGTCGGCTGAGGAACAAACGTCACTGTTATACAATTAACGTCCGTCCCCCCCCCCCCCCCCCCCCCCCCACACACACACCTCTCTCGCTCTCTCTCTCTCTACCCATCCCTCAATTTGTCTCTCTTTCGATCTGTTCAGTCATTCGTTTTTTTTCCAATTGCTTCTCTCCCTCTCTGTCTGTGTGTCTCTTTCTCTTTATCTGTCTGTCTGTCTATCTCTCTCTTTTAATTGAGATGTTTTCTTAAATTATTTATCTTTCCGATCTTTAGCTATCAAATTTATCCCGGTCATCTAGCGACTGATGACTTTAAGATACTCGTTAAGTTCTCAAGTAACAGACGGCTGTCTTACAACGTTTTTAGCAACGGCAAGGGCGAGTGGTAACGAAGAGGCGAGAGGGAGAGATCAAGCCGCCGGCTGTGTAATCCCGTTTGAGGGGTGTGCAATGAATATTAATGTCAGCGCATCTGTCTGTCTCTCTGCTTGATTCTTTTTCTCTCAATGTCTTCTACCTGGAGTGCATATATTATGCTATGAGGGAGATGGGAGGACATCAGTGAATGGACTGGCCTCACACTCACCAACCGCCTTAAAACATCTGAGAACTGGGGAAGATGGGGGGGGGGGAGAGGATAGCTGGTTGCGAAGTCTTCTGTGGCGCCTTAAAGGTCTTCAAGACTACGGGGATAAGTGACAGGTAACAGGTGGTGATTAGCAGTCATGTTATGTGATACGAGACAACGGTCCGTTATACCACCAAAGGGAAGCCAAGCACGGTGCTTAAATGTTCGAAGACAGCACTGCAGATGTCGGGGGTGAAGACTGGCACGTTACGATCAGTGGAAATGTCAACGCTTGGGCATTATGGCAACAGACACAGCTTGATTTTTTTTTTTTTTTTATAGGTGAGGATGATGATACAGAATTAGTTGGATATTGTGAATCGTGTTCGAAAGATGACCCACCATATTATTCTGGACGTTCTTGGTAAAAGTTCAGTCGGTCTCATGATGACTTTGTGTGTGTGTGTGTGTGTGTGTGTGTGTGGTCATGCGCGCGTGTTTATATTGGAATACAATTTCCAGTCCTCATTGTTGTTGATTAAGAAAACCAGCACACCATTAGACAATGCCCATGGACGTCGATTTTGACACTTCCTTCTCTCACCCTCCCACCACTTTACCCCATCCTTCCCCAGCTATAAGTCTGTCTCCTCCCGTCTCCCGTACCATACTTGACCTGAATAAAATCAGAACTTACCTATCATCTTAAACACATTGTCATCATCTCGCTTTCACGTTGCGCCATCATGATTAGCTGTTTCCATGTTTGGTCTAAGCATAACTGAGCACGCAAAGTCAAGACTATAAAAATGCAAATACGTGACAGTTCCATGTATTGTTTGCAGACTATCATTTTGTTCCAGAGAGATACTAAGAAACGTCAAAGCATTAAAATCGATTCCGTTTTAGAAAGCATATGCACGCGCGCGCGTCTGTATGTGTGTGTGTGTGTATGTGTGTGTGTGTGTGTGTGTGTGTGTTTCTTTTTGTTAAGCGTTACTGGAAGGCAACACAGGGTCCCTTCAAGTAAGTATCCACATACAAAAATAAAACCCTGCCTTGAGAAAGAAGTAAATCACAACAGACACAACTCTGGGAATACGTAACAGGGCAAACTGGGATACCAGGCAGTGCAGAATTACCCCAGCGTGGATCAAAATCTAGAATTCCCCTTGGAGTAACTAAGACCTTGACTTCACCTGCCTAAACTCTAGGTTAAATCCGGTCCGAGGAATCTTGGATTCACCCACGTTCAGCCACCCATGCCGAAATTCATAGCACTGAGTGGATGAGCAAGTAATCGCATTTTAAGGCCTAGCATGACCGTTGAGCGTTTCAGTGCGCTTCTGTCACACTGATGTCAGTATCAGTGTCAGTGTGTTTTTGTGCAAAACAAACAAACAGGCAAACAAACAAGCAAAAACCCTCCATCTCAGCAGACTCCAGTTGATTTTTTTTTTTTTTTTTTACAGCGCATCAAACGTTTGAACATGGGCCAAGATAAATTCAGCATTTCAAAAGCGTAGTAGCCTCCACCTACGTTGTAGTTGCCCTTTCTTTGTACAAGGGCGAACATTTCAAGATAGACTCAAGATCAACGCCTGGTGCCTGCAGTATGCAATAAAGTTAGTGTGTAAAGCTAACACATCACGTTTGTCATCACGAAAATGAGAATGTTTGAAATAATCTAAAAAATACCTAGAGCAGGTAAGGCATTTAGGATGAAACAACACATGGTAAACTACACAAGTGTGAAATATTCTGCAATAGACCGGTTTTTTCAATTTTTTTTTTTCTATAGGAGAAACTTGAATTCTGATTTCACATGAGGAAGTCTAAAATTGTCCTGGGTAATCCAAGATTCCAGAAAAATAAATTCTACCCTTCAGACGAATCCTGGACTTCCCTGGGTAAATTCGGATTTTTTTTTAACTACTTTTTGGCAATCCTGGATTCTGCCAGGTAAAATCAGGATCCACATTTCTCCTAAGATAATCCTGGATCTGGATTTACTCTGGGGCTGATGCGGGATTGTTCTGAATCCAGCATTGCCCTGTGACATATAGGTTAAGAAGTACATGGTAGTTGAATAGTTGACACTCTCATGGTGGACAGTACTAGGACATGCTGATTGGGGCATTGGGCATCCTGCTTGATTTTTGCTCCCAAATTTAAACAAGTTTTGAAAATGAACGAGAAACATAAATGTGCCACAAAAGTAAGTAGACAGGCAGTTTAAGAGAGAGAGAGAGAGAGAGAGAGAGAGAGAGAGAGAGAGCATGGCCATATATCCAGAACAAATGCTAATAGTTGTAAGTTCAAAGTACTCATTAGGTAATGGGACTTTTAACCAAAGAGCAAACCTCAAACTTGTCCCCCAAATTCCCTCCCCTCCCTACACACAATGTTTTAAGGCAAACATACTTTATTCACTTAACGAAAATAATCTCCGCTGCCCCTTATCCCACTCAGCAACTCTTTGTTAAGTTAAGATCTCTTAAAAGAAACTGGAGCCCCCCTCTCCTGTCCTACCCTACTCAATTTAAGATGAAGCAGTCTAACTCCTGACCTTGCATATAGTTCAGGTCTCAAGTTACACAGTCCATCAACACAAAATTTGAACAGATAACAGTGACTGAAAAGCCACTACACTCTTTTTGGGATGAAAAACACACATAACAATGGATTAATAGCAAAGATTTTTAATGAATGAACAACGATTGTGTATAACCAGGACACACACACAAGAAGAAACCCGCTTCAGTAGACACAACAATTGTCATCACTGAAAATAAAAACACCCACATATGCTGTCGAAATGGACAACACTAAATGACAGAATTTTATATTGCAAATACACCACAGTTAACAAAAGCACCAACAAAATACATAACATTGGTTAAAACAATGCAATTACTGCTCGTCATCATGAAAAACTTTATTGCTGCTCTCACCAGGAAATGTTTGTCCGGTGTTTCTTGTGCCATCTGTATATCTGATGACAAATCATACTTAGCATGAAATGCCCAGGAAATGGAGCATGGATGGCTGTGGATAGTGGACAGGGAGAAAAAGGGTGGTGGTGGTTTAAAAAACAATAACGAAGGTAAAAACCCACAAGAATGAATGTGACAGCTGCAGCCAAGCTTCAGGAAAATAAAAGCACCACTATTACGCAGATCTCAAAGCATCTATCAGGGATAGATGAACAAATTCTGTACTTGAGTAATAGTTAGTAAGCTGGACTCATGAAATTTGGCTCGCTACTATACTTTGGATTTCTTAAATATTGACACATTCCCCATTTCGTGCATGGTTCTGTATCACAGAACTTCAATGAGAGCTACCCTTTGACAATGTTGGAAATGGACACAACTAAGAATTATGCAATCATTCAAAATCTAGCAAATGATTCAATCCTTAGGTCATTTATGAACATACATCCCCATGTGTTTTTCTTGCATATTTAAAAATCAAGATGTAATCCATATACTTCATGGATAACAATTCATGTTCACACCCATTTTGCAAAACACTGGCAAATGTTTGTCTTGGAAAAATGTCCTGCTGTAAAATAATTACTAAGTACAACATTTATGTACATACTGTTTATAACTTTTTTCCTGTAATGGCCCAGCCAACCAGACAGTGCTTGTTCTGGGATGTTACTAATGTACATATAGCACATTCAGTGTACTACATCAGGTATTGTGCATGATGCATATGTCATGGAAATGACAAGATTCAAACAATGCTTTCAACTTTTCAAAGCTGAATCTCTGCCCAAATTGTGTTAATTTCTATAAATAATCAGTTTTGAATGATAAACCACCTTAAGCTATTTCAGGAGGTAGAAAAGAGACTTTTTTCAATAAAACAATCTATACATATTTGATTTTTTGTACCATTCAATCACAGATGCAACGGTTTTTTTTTTCCTCCACAAAATCATGCTTTAGATGAAATATACCCTGTTCATTTTGTGTGTGTAAGATATACAGGTTTATTTCATATAAGGAGATGTTTCTTAGGCAAAGTTTTCAGACACACATGGGTTTTTTTGTGTTAAGATTTTTCATTGTGCTGTAAACAGCAATGTGTACTCACAGTATGTGTATGTGTGACATAGTTTGGAGCAATGAGCTGGTGTGTTACATTGAGTTGTGATGATGAGGCATTTACAAGAGAGAGAGAGAGAGAGAGAGAGAGAGATAGACAGACAGAGACAGAGAGAAAAGCGAGCATGTACGTGTGTGATCGTTTTCTCTAATATGAAGATTTTCTGTAAGCAATGTCTGGCAGACAGGCTGGCTTGAGATGTGTGTGTGTGTGTGTGTGTGTGTGTGTGTGTGTGTGTGTGTGTGTGGTTGGCTGGTTAGTTTGGGTTTTCGTTTGTGGCTTGTTTGGTCGCATTGAACAGTGTACGTGTATGTCTGTGACGTGTGTGTGTATGTATGTGTGTATGCGCATGTATGTATGTGTGTGTACACATGTGCAAGTGTGTGTGTGTGTGTGTGTGTGTGTGTGTGCGTGTGCGTGCGTGCGTGGTGTGTCTTTGCGAGAGTGTGTTGTAAGAATTTCTTTCAGATGAGGAAATTTTACCTTGGGCAAAACACTCAGGAGATGCTTTAAGTATTGTGGTAGTTTTTTTTTTCTCGGTGTGGTACTCTACTGTCTGATGTTGTTTTTGATGTTGACAGTGTGTGTCATGGTTGTACATGCCCATTCACCTGGGGCCATATTAAAATCTGATTGCAGCTCTTGTATTCAGTAGAAGCAAATTATCACCCTGCTTTTCTCCATTCCCTTCGCAAAGCCCCTGGGATTGTTTTCTCTTTCTAAGATTACAATCCTTTTTTTTGATATAATTTTCATACACAACAAGATCAATTAAATTGAATTCATATGTGTTATATAGCCCAGCCAAATGAGGGCTGTCATAATGGCACCATTTATGAAAAATAATAAAGAGAAAACACACACAGGAAAAGCTCTAGCTGCAGGAGCTACTTCCATTCTACGTTCTTTACATTTTGCAAAAAAAATATCTACACAATCCATATAGTGCTAATGCTCGCTCTGCTCTTGCCAGGTCTAGACACTTTTATCTTAAAACAAAAATCTATGGATTCCATTTGCTTTTTATGGTTTCAAATACATAGCACAGACAAGAACATGGCACAATGACAAGAAAAAACCTCAAAATTTCATGGTACAGTATAAAATGAAATGTTAATGGAGAAAACAAAAAAAAAAAAAAAACAAAACAAAAAAACCCTTTATATTCCCAAACTGGGCAGTATCATTAGCTGATGAAAAAATGTTGCAAATAAAATCACAGATATTCAGTCATGGTCAAATGTGAAGTATTGACCTTTTTCATTTTGAATCAAGAAATGACCAGTATTTCCACAAGCAGATTAAAACTCTATACAGAAATCAAATGTATACTGAAGAAACATGAGAACATTCTTAAACCAGAAATTTGGCAAGTTTGTTTATGAATTAAACAAGTAAAAGAAACATGGAATTCCTTTTTGGCAGATCTTTTCTTTTTGACAAAAAAGTCACAGTAATATCAACATGTGTGTGTGTGTGTGTGTGTGTGTGCGTGTGTGCGTGTGTGTGTGTATACGTAAATATGTCTATCTAAAACTGTGTTAACGTTCTTAACTCAAAACTGCCAATAATACATCAATTGGCTTAACATCTGATTTACCATCTGTATTAGCAATTCCATGTATGTGTGCCATATCTTTGTATGGTTTGTGTGTGCATGGATTTCTAAGATCAGAAAGTACCAGTAGCACAAATGTATCGCTTTAATGACATTTGCGAAAATCAGTGTTTGTGTGTGCAATGAGAGTATGTGTGTGTGCGTGATCAGTATGGAGGAGAAAATGGAATATTCATCTAAATATTCAACAACAACAACAACAACACTCAGTCTGTAGCAAACCTTACACATTCAACATTTTCAAGAAATACACAGATAAAAAAAACGCTCAATTCTTAAGAAATAACAATTATGATGAAGAAACAGTGAAAAAAAAACAGAAACAGGAATGATACAAATGGGTTGAGACCCAACAGCAAAGGTAAATAGGGGAAGCAGAACACAAAAATTAGTCACTGAATTATATTAAAAACACATACCAAATGCACATAAATGAAGAAAAAGAGGAACAGATTCACAACTGGAGGAAAAAAAAAAAACGAACAGACAGACAGAACAAATGCAAAACAAATTCAATTACGAAAAGAGGAGGACACAAATCTATACTTTTCAAAAAAAAAAAAAAAAACTAGCTGTTTTAGTCAGAATTAACTATTTTCTTGAAAACTTTGGTGCTCTGGAAATTTCTTTGCTCTCAATGCTGTTTATAATGAAATGTGCCTCTGGTGAGGGATGAAAATGACTTGCATTTGAACATAATAATGGTAGTGATAAGTGTTGCACAAAGCACGGCACTTTTAATTGATTCTCAACAATTTATGAGACAAGTCGTATCTAGATGGATAAATCACTACCTGCTTATGAGATGAGAGTGACTGTGGTACAAATCCTCGTTTGGAAAAGTCCATTTATTTTTCAATTCGGACTATGTATTTGTGTTTACCTCCCTTGTACCTCTTCCTTCAGAATGTTGAGAATGTGTTAATGCACTGGAATTTTTGGATTGCTGTATTTACTGTGTGAACTAACTTATCTCTGTGTGTGTGTGTGTGTGTGTGTGTGTGTGTGTGTGTGTGTGTGTGTGTGAGTGTGTGTGTGTGTTTCAAGGCCACTCAGGCCATAAGGTTGACAAGTTTGTTTGGGCAGCTGTGTCAGAAATGGGTTTAAAACAGACGCGAGCTATCAAGCCAATGTGAATGCACCGACAGTATTTTTGTGATGCATGCATTTTTTGGCAACAAGGTGTATTAGAGGCATTTTTGTTTTATAAACTGGTATGGTATATGAATACACAAGTCTGTATGACATATGAACCAGTACAGAGACACCACCACACTCAGCACAAGCCTACACACATACATATACCAAAACCAAAAGCAAACACGCAAAGGAATCCTGGAAAGAAACCCCCCAGGCAGTATAATAAAAGAAGCTGATAAGATTATTGTACACAGAGAGGAATGCATCCATCTTTCCACAATAGGCACTTCAGACCTGGTTCAGACAGCATGTACTGATATGGGAAAAAACCGTCTCTGACTGGTCTCAACACATGACCAGACAAGTAATAGAAACCGTTGTGAATCAAGGGAAGCAACCTGCATACATTGTCATAGTCAAGCTCATAGCTTGAGTAGTTTCCCCTATTCAGAACTCGTGTGCACTTGCTTTAAAAAAAAGAGTATATTGCTGAAATTACATCTTCGGCATATCACAGTTTGTGGCTGGAGCACTAAAGTCTAAATGCTGGTCGAAACTGCCATTGAGTTAAGGGGCTTATCTGATGCTGTGTGTGTGTAAAACACAGAGGGCTTGGCCACTAGCAGGTCTACACATTTCTACCTGGATGATCAGAAAAATAAGCCCCCAATTTCATCAACCAAGCAGCAGCCAGGATTCAAACCCATCATCTTTAAGCTGCGAGCCCACTATCCCTTATACTCACACATTAATAACTATCTGTTACTTTCAACTGCTGGTTGCATTCAATACTTCACTGTAGCTTGCATTGCTGTGACTCGAAGGTAAAATATCCAACAATTAATTCCAGTCACACCTGTAACTATATTAAACTCACAAACTATCCCATTCTTGTGAGAACTGCCGAGACAGAATTGAGCACAAATCTGATTAAACAAAAATACAGCACAAAAAGAAGTGGAAGGAGAGGAGGGGGAGGGGGGGGGGGGGGGGGGGGGAGAAGAAAAAAAAAACAAACAAAAGCAGCCATTCTGAGGCTGAACCAAGGACAGAGAGAGAGAAAAAAAAGCCAGAACAAAAGATGTGACACAAACTGAAGTAGTCAATGACGTCATTTTAGTAGTTCAGTTGTCAGCTTTTCTTGAGTGCAAATGCGTGACACAGTCAACCCCACAAAGGAAAAAAAAAACGACTAAAAAAAATTTTTTTTCAAAGCTTACTGTTAAAATGTCTACCAGTGAAACCTACCCATCGATGCTCACATAAAAAGCATAACAATGCTGTGCAGAACATGTGGAGTAGTAGCTTGTTGGCTTTTTGGTCATGTCCTCTCTCAGCACTAAAATCAGACCAAGCATCCCCTTCCTGATGCCTTTGACTTATTGGTTAATATAATGGTACAATTGTGAAGTAACAACTAACCTTTGGTTCACTTTATCTTAGAAAAAAAAAAAAAACATATGGGATGAAAGTAGGGCAGAGTTCCCTATCCTGAAACTGAACTTGGCCATCCCTGGAATCCTTGAACTGAATTGTCATCGTCCCATTTATCCTGAAAATTATACGAATCAAGACATGAACCCGAGACAATTTTGAGACACAACTTACACAAAATGTAATTCTATGTCAATTAAATCTAACTTACTTTCAACACTTGTCAGCTGACCATCACCATCACTTGTTGGGGAGATGGCAATACTAGTGGAAGGTGCCTACGTGGCAGATAGGTGTAGGGCAGTGCAGCCTACCTTCCCCGCATGAGCAGTGATGATGGCCTAGCCTGTGTCACCAGGGGATAGCTCTCAAGGCTTTGGTGCAGTTCAGTGACAAGGTGCAGCCATTCTGTGACTTCACCATGGCCTGCACAATCAGCAGGGCCCTCTTCTTGTGGAAGGAAGGGGTGGGGTCATCCCTCACGTGCCAAGTGGACACAATCTTTCCATCAGCTTGTCAATGCTGTCCTGCTGTTTCATGAGTTACCCTCATGTGGCACACTCAGCATGAAGACGGTCTTGGAGGGAGGGCAACTATGTAAGACAGCATCATCACCCACCCAGACACCTGTCTGGGATGACTGCCGTCAGGAGAAAATACTGACAACAAACAAATTAACAATCTGACCAACTGAGGGAAACAATACCCTGTGTTCCTCCTTTCCAACGTAGGTAAAGACCTCAGCTAGACCTGCCAGCTTCCAAATCTACTAAACAACTGACTCTATGCACTGCAGTTTGCTACAGGACACAACTTAACCCCAAAAGCAATGCTGTGAGGACTTGAACTCGACCATCTACTTGTCAGAGTTTGCACAAACTTTTCAATCCAAAATTCACGCAGTATCCACGACTACCAGGACATAAATTTGAAGACCTACACACTGTTATACACCGTAATAGCGAACAATATTTTCTGTTGCTGACAGAGTATCCGAGAAGAGAGTAAATAATGTAGTCTTACTGAGCATGAACAAATTCTTCCTTTCCATCAACAGGCTGTCCAGGTCAACAGTTAGTCTTTTCCTGTCAAGCACAGACACACTGTTTGTAGTTCTCAAGTCTATACAGGGTAGACTAACACAAAGTTTACCAACTTTTTTTTTTTAAAGAGTAATTGTCTGAGTCATGAATTTGGTAGAATGACATGAAGATTACCAACTGTTGTTTTTTTTGTTTTTTTTTTCAGAGTAACTGTCAGAGTTTTGCATTTCAAACATATTTTTTGTACATGTGTGTTTAATAAGTCAGTCTGCTAAAACTTTGTCTCCATACATTTTATAAGTGTAACGTAAGATGTCTAGAGTGTCTGAGTGCTGGTTAATGCCATGAAAATACGGAGCTGTTATATCAGACTATTCCAATTTTAATTTCACCATCCTAGATTTTACCATTACTTTCAAGATCAGAAGCCTTTATTTTTCATCTCTTTCTTAAAGCATTCAACACAGCTATCAGATAGGGTAGTCGTTTTTTTCTAAATATCCTCAAACTACTTTTTCAGCCAACCTATGAAAACTACAAATGTCTTTTTACAGATATTCTTTCATTTCTCTCAACTAAGCATGTTCTTGTACAACTCCTCTCTTCTTCTCAGCTTTTGTTGTTGCTTCTCCTTTTGTTTTAGTTATACTACTACTCCTCCAGGCACATTTCTGGTGCTCAAGTTGCATCGCCATACTGTCTCCCTCTTGCTCAATAAGGCACTTGCTAACAAGCTTTCCTTTAACATGTTTCCCGTCACTGTCTTTTTGTTCACACTGAAGCCTCTTTCCATGGACGCTTGATCATGAGACAGAATCAGAAATAGTCTGGTTCCTTTCAGTGGCCAGTTTTCTGGGAGAAGAGTTCATCAACTCAAATCTTACGTGGATCAAGGCACTGGAAATCTCATCATAAAGTCCATTATACCGTCTTTTTCTAGGTCATATTTGCTCTCATCCAATCTCTCAAAGCCTTCAGGATCCACACTGTCAGGTCCAACTATATGGTGAGCATTTTCTTCCTTCATCCAATTGATGACTACAGTCAACATACTGATCACTCTGCCGATTCATGGGTTGCATGTAGATAAAAGCCTTTACAGGAAAGAAAAAGACCTGGCACTGTCTGGATGCCTACTTTATTCCAGAAGACTTGCATCCATGAAAATTTTAATATTCTGCTTTGCCAGTTGTGCTTCCATGTGCATAATGATTTCTTTGAAGTCTTCCCCCTGTTCATTATTCCACATCAGGAATGTATATCAAGAAGTCAAAAGTTAACTAGAGTCACTGTGTGGGTGTAGAGGTCATCACACACAAGTTAAGCCAGAATTTAAATTTCACTACATGAGATTATGAGGGCAAAAAGTTGAACAAGCTTGACGGATGAGATGTTGTACATGTGTTTATGAGCAAGATCATATGCTGCCTGATAAAATGAAAGTTACACTCAGAGAGTCATAATATGTGAAGCACAATAAATGACTGTAATGTTTAAAGTGATGTGTACATTTGATAATTATCTCCTTGACATCTGACATTAAAATGATATTTTCTGAACACATTTTCATTATCTTCATCATCGATGCCACAAAACAAATATAATCTCATGTGGAAGACAATTTTGACAGAAAAAAGTTTCCCCATCGATGAGAAAAAAAAATCTGCCAAAGTGGATAACAGCACTAAATGACTGCTGAAAGGGGTAGCAAGTTAGCCTCCAGTTTTAGGATGGTTTGTGGTACATTCTTAACTGTATTTTCCTCAACGAACCCAGACATGTTCTTATGGTTTAAAAGGGTTTAGACACTCATGTGTGTCAACAAAACTACCAACCCTGGCAACATACTTAGCACTATAATGTAAATTTACATCAACACACGCATCAATAAATGATGCACAAAACACTGCAAAGACATAGCTTGTGCCCCAAGATGACATGACCTACACAAACTGCTACATCCAAAGCTTTCCAAAACACAAGACAGCCAGACACGGCCAGATTACAACAGAGTTCTGTCATCAATGCCTTGGGCCTTAAAACACTGTCTTTCAAACTCTGCGACCCTCCAAAATCTGGATCCACCTATCACCAACTTTCTTCTCTAAAGTCCTTCAACTTCTTCTCTCATGGTGACCACAATTCTAATTTCCTCCCTATGTCCTTGTCCACCAAGAGTTTGTGTCAAAGTTATTGGTATTAGCAACTTCATGCGGCCTGTTATTGAATGACCTGGCACTCAAGAAGGGGACACTTACGCCAGCTCGGCAACAAAAATGAATATCGTCTGCAGAGGGACTGGTAAGGGGTGTGCTGAATAACAGAACAGGCACAACTGAATGAAACCGAAGTGACTCAGCAGCAGTGCAGTGTCTCATCTAGTGGGTCGCCTTGTCCTGACCTAACACTGATTGTGCCCTGTGGATTGCTGGTGCCAATGCTGCAACAGACTAAACCTGGGTGACGCTGTGTATAGGAAAACCAGAATGAGAGATCTTGGAGTGATACCACTGACAGGCATGGCGACAAAAAAAAAAAAAAAAAAAAAAAAAGAAGGAATAGAGCCAACCGCCTTTCCTCTTCCTCATTTAAAAAGAGCAGAATAAACTCAAGCGGCAATTTGTTTTAAGTACTGTAAATAATGAACAAAATTCAGGGTGGTGCAATGGTGGTTGTCCATTTAGCCCTCGTTAAAAAACAATGAAATCATAAACAATAAATTCAACATTTAAACAATGAAACTTACAAAGCAAGAAACACCAAAGAGTAAATTTGGAATACAATCAAGTTTTTGATAGTTTCCTTGAGTTTCCATAAGGCTGTCCGATTCATGCAGTCGACGATATGATACTTTTGCTGAGCCAGATTCTTAAACCTCATCCATTTTGGCAAGTTGAGTTCCAAAACAGTCAACACAACTCTGTCTTTCACAATCCTCAGCACACATCCAGGAATGATTATTTGGAGTAGTATACACGATAGTAGACGCTCTTGGAGCGCCAGAGGGAATAAGAGTTGTCAAACTTGATAAGGTAGACTCCATGGCCAGGATAGACATGGCTGCCACAGTATACTTCCTCATGGCAGTCACGTCGGTAGACTGGAACAATTTCATCAGTAGTAGGGGTTTGTTGTCTGACCCGGTCTTTCCTCCCTTCTCTATATCGTCCCCTTTGTTCACTGTAAAAACACCATAAACATGTTTTTAGTTATTTACGATGTAAAGAATGCCTTTTATAAGGCAAAAAACTCTTTTGTCTGTGAAGTAAAATTTGCATTTGATTTGTGGCTTTCTCTTGCTCTCATAAGCACCACTGTTTTTTTTTTTTTCGTAGACATAAGCTCTTTCTCACACATGCTCATGTTCCTACACTCTAACCCCTTCTTCACTTTATTTTTGTTGATTCAGAACATATTGCCTTCAAGCAATTTTCCAAAGTAAAAGTCTGCTTCACTCGGATACTTATTTCCTCAACACATACCGACTTGTTGTTCCTCTTCATATTCCTCCTCATCGTCGCTGTTGTCAACGATGTGCACACTGACAGTGGTGCCTGGTGTTATTGTCCATTCAAAGTAGATCCCAAACCCAATGTCATAGTAGTCTGTAGCAAACTCCCAGTGCAGAGTTGTTCCATCTTTTTGTGGGGTGGGGACACGCACCTGGCAGAACAAAGGTTGGGGTTGAGTTTAAACATTTAGGAACAACAAATCTGGGTAAGTTATAGAACCTTCCTCACCACACACAGTCTTTTTAATACTGATCTCTTTTTATCAAAAATATATTAAGTTAGAAACTGCAAGTGGCAATCATTAATCTTTTATTGCTATAATGTCTCAGCTACATAGCACACTGGTATGCAAGCTGCATCCACTGAATCTAAAGGAAACAAACAACAACAACAAAATCAGCACAATATTTGCAACCAATCGATTAGCTGCATGAAAATGACAGGGAAAACTGATGGATCAAGAAAACTGAAAAAAAAAAATGTAAACAAAGCCTGTTTATTCTGAGTAATGCTGCTGTTCTGAGGAATGACTGTTGCAAACTGGCTAACAAACAGAACAAGATGAAACATACAATGTATAGAAAAATCAAGTCTTGTTAACTGTTGTTCTAAATGTTATATGCTCTTATGATTCAGCTCAGTGCACTGCATCATTGTCATCTCATTTCATGCATTGAGTTCTCATATATATTGAACTTTGTGAGAAGACTCGATAAGACAAGTTGTAAAATGGCCTACCAAATGAAGAAAATTCACAAAATGTATCAGAAATCAGTTTAAACCATTTCTGATTTAAGAGAACACTATACAAACTGTATCTCAGTTTATACTCTCTCCTATTACTACTGTGCTTTAACAATCAGAAACAACATTCATATTGCTTATAACTGAAAATTAAAAAAAAAAAAAAAACTATGAATGCATTATGCGCAGCAAGAAGCAAAATAACTGGAAGACCATTCAAAAATATATCACACATCTCTCTCTCTTCTCTTTTTTGAAAACTTGACATTTGTGCAACATTTTCATTGACAATATAGAACAGTTTTATCAAAACAACTTATTTTGTGTACCTGAAAGAAAATAATGGTTTACAGCATTGTAATGTTTGTCTAGTGTATCTTTAACAGTATCTAAATGTTGTGTAAGCAAACAGAGAAACAACATAACTATTACAGTTGCAACATAAGTGCACACAAGTACTTGAAAACAAACAAAAAAAACCAATAGTTGCTTCTACTTAAAGTAACAGATTCTTCTGACTCTTTCTCCATTACTATATTTTACCTTAACCCACTGTGTAGTGCATCCTTGATTTGTACAAACTCATTTACATGACAAATTCTTACATATGTATAGAAGAGTTAAAAACAAAAATTGATATAAGCAGAAAAATCTACAATTCATGTATGCTACTACTATCAGCAACTTGCACTTACTATCACTTGTTCTTCTGAACCTACCTTTAATTCTGGAGCCTTTTCTATATTCCTGAATTCCTATCAATCTATGCAGGTCTACAGGTTCCAGAATGCCGATGAAATCACCTATCATACCATCCACAAAGCAGAAAAGAACAATAAGCCAATCACGATCAGTGACACAAGCATGCATAGAAACAGTAAACGCATGATGCTAGACTCCGTCACTAATATGTGAAAGGGAACACAAAGCAGACAAAGAAGAAGAGAAAGTGAAAACATAACAAGCACCAACATTTAGCACCTGATCAGCAGAAAGCAGAAAGCATCCACATAATCTGAAATAAAACTGCATACTGATTACAGATAATGCTGTACACAATCATCCCAGAACACTGATTGTATCTTGAGAGCCTACTGAGAGCTGTTACACAGTTCCTCTACATGGACATCATCAAAACAAAGCCCTGTTCTTCGCAACTCCTAAAGTCAACAAAATAGCCTAGACAGATACAGCACATACACAAAATAAATAAATAAAACATCACACAATCAAATCAAAAATTCACAACAGAAACCAAAACTGTGAGGGAAACAAATAAATGAAAAGTCAAAAATTAACGGTAGACTGACAAGACAAGGGTTATGAGGACAAGGGGAAATAATAACTGCTTGAAACACACTGTAGTTGTGGCCTCCAAACTTTGGTGGCAAATACTCCCATTTGCTAAGAACTGTAACCTGACACCTCTAACACAAAGTGCTCCTCCTCTGCTTGCTATTTCAGAACTGCCCCATCAGTTCTGGCTTCAGATTCCACAGTTTCTTAACACTGTGCAGGCAAAGAGACAGAAATGTGTATTGATTTGATTCAAATCTTCAAAATACATTATTTCCCTTCCAGAGAAAATAAATCCTTCATATACCATGTCTTACATAAAGGGAAATGACAACAAAAAATAATTCACAAGACACAATAAACTGCAAAAGAAGCATCAGAAAAGAAAAACTGTAGAGAATACAAAAGCGCGATCATACATGGAAACACATAATGTACAACAGTGTAATGAAGTGTAGCCAACCGATACCTAGAGGTGAAGGTCATGCCCAGTGACAAACCCACCCATTATGGTCAACTCACCGTGGCTGTAGCCAGAGATGACACTCTGATCATATTTTCTTTACTTTTCTGCAGGCTGGTTTAAAAACTCTTTATGTCTTTACGGGTCCATACAGAGGCCGGGAAGATGTCTGGCATGGATGGCAATGCCACTAAAACAATTCCAAAATAGTGGTGTCACCGACAGCCCTTTAGATATTAGACAGACATTGCTCAATGAAACACACAAACTGACAACTTGACAGTGGGCTATTGCAAAGCCTGCATGTAAAGAACACCGACATATTGAAAAAAACATAATTTCCACACACACACACACACAGCCTTTACATTCTGAGGATTCATCTATGTCAAACAGAAGGAAATCTTAGAACATTACTACTCTGTACAATGAATGTGTAATTGTAGACATCCAACAGCTTTTTCCCCATAAAAATAAAATATGATCCTCCAAGAACGTGTCATATGATATCAAAATATAGAATAAGACACATTTTTAAACAGGCACTTTCTGGTATGAATTTCCTGATCAGTTGAATTGTTAAAAGCGTGGGAGGAAAATGCTTCATGCAAACTAGACCTGAATGTGCATAGAGCATATGACAAGTACATTTCTGTTGTTTGTCAATGAGAATATTGATTCTCTTCTACCAAGCAATCAGTGTTACTTTATTCATGTATACCTATTAAAAAAAAAATGGCACTAACCACAAAATATACAATAGTTTTACAGTAGAATTACATCAAATTAGGTTTAACTTTCAAGATAAATGCACGATGTATTTTGTGTACCTGTGTAAAAAATATTTATCTAATTGTTGATTATATTCTTATGTGACAGAACAGATTCTGGTTTTTAATGTTGCTTGTTGTAGTGGTAGTAATCATGGTTAATGGAGTAATATTAGAAATGACTATGCTGAACACAAGTTATTGTGAACACGTGAAATAATGACAGAAAGAAGGTCAAACAAGTGCCAAGTTAGAATACCATTCAGTTATACATGAAGCGGAGAGGTACAAATAGGCAAAAAAGTTGTACAGAATGACAAAACCATACATGAAATCAGTGAGAATGTTGAAAATTGTAGGTTTAAATTTTTTTTTTTTTTTTTTCTGTCTCATCTTGTATGCTCCTTTAGTGCAATTATCCCCCACGCTCTTCATTCCAGCTCCCCATCCACAGCAACATCCTGGCCTGTCCCACCACAGCCCCGGCACCAGCAATCCACAAGAAGTATTCAATGTCAAGTCATCATGAGACAACTCTCCAGAGCAGAAACATCGGACAACTGCAAAGTGACTTTGGTAGTGTTCAGTAGGTGTTTGTTCTGATCTAACACAACAGGACACCACCTTCCTTCCAAGCCCCTACCCTGACGATAACTGTTTAGCAGTGGAGCCAGCTTGAGTGAATTCTCCCTCTGGAGGGCACCACCACGTCTGTCCAATGACAGTCCCCATGAATCTGCCGATATCTGTGTGACCTCAACAAGAACTTACCAATGGCACAGACATAGAAAGAAAATCGAATCTGAGAGCAGGATTTGAAGGAACACAGAATCCGAGAATATGTTTTTATGCTGATCAATGCTATGGATTCCATTCTGGTCTGAAACTGTATCACAGGGTTGTACTCTTCACCGATTTCCATCATATATTCTTCCATCAACCAACCCTGTGAGATACAAACATTTGCAGTGCTGGTCAGGAAATTTGAGGAAACTCTCTGAGATACATCCACTAAAGGGGTGAAGCTCAACTGTGTGGTGACAGTCTACCTAACTCAGCCCACAACAACCTCAACTCTGGGTAGGAACCAATCATGGCAGAAAAATCCCACGCATAAATCGAAACCACAACCTCCTAGCCCGGAGTCTGTGACGCTAACCACTATTCCCGGCGGCTGGTGAAAATCAAAGAACTTGCTTGTCTCAGTCACAAGTAGGCTGATGACTGCTTCATCAAGAAATAATTAAACACTTGTGTACTCACTTGCAGTTGATAAAACATCAACTGGTCCACTCACCATCCCAAATTTTGTTTAGCCTGTGTGCAGTGAACATGGTATCAGTGATAATTTCATCATCTTTGCAATCTCACTCCAAACTGACTAATTCTAGCAAAGTTTCTATCCTAAATAACATGAGATTTTTTTTCTCATCTTTCCTTATTCTTCTCTGCTTGGTTTGGCAGTCTTTTCATTCGAGAATAAACAATACAAAATTCTTCATCATCACTTTATAAATCAGCTAAGAATGGTACGACTGTTGGTGTCATTATCCATAGTTTTTTTTTGTGAAATGAAATTGAAAAAAGAAATTCCTACTCAAAAACTAATGGATGAAAGAAACATGACTTGTAAAAAAAAGTAAAAAAAACATGCAGAAACCATTTTTAATGTATTATAGCATGCAGTGGGGTGAGGCATCCTTTTCAGACCAGTCACTGTGTGAGTGCTGTTTGCCATAGGGAGCTTTAACCTATAGCACAGTGATACAGAAATGATCATCAACAAGAGTTCCTTCTGATGGCAGAGTTAAAGCAAGTCTACGCATCTTCACATACATACATATACTGCACAATCGGAGTTGCAGCATAAAACCCTATCTCTTTCTCTCACACACACACACACACACACACACACACACACACACACACACAACAACAACAACAACAAGAAGCAATCATGCACCATCAAGAGGATCCTGAGCAGCCAGGTCAAAGTCATCATCATCACAAGTCTCATTGGCTGTCCCGTCCCCTGAGGCATCAATGCCGTTGGAGATGGAAAAGGCAAAGGTGTTGCTGCTGCTCAGAATGGCCAGTTGCTTTTCCTTCTGCATGCTCGCCAGCTGCTCAAACTGCTGCTGTTTCTGGTGATCCACCTGCTTCTGGTATGAATGCGTCATGTAATGCTGGTAGTTCTGCTCCTGGAGGTGGGCAACCAGCGCATCTTGCTGCAACATCATGGTACAAGGAAAACTGTGGACAAGTGTAAAACTGTGTCTGATTTCAGAAATGAATGTGTGTGTATGTGTGAATGTGAATGTGTGACTGCATGTGTGAACACAAAACTTCCAAACACAAAATAGGCTTGAAGGTAGCTCTTTCATTAACCAGTGCTATGAGAAAGAAAAAGCAAAAATCCCTGAAATTCCAAAAGGAAAATGGAACAGGAACTGAATGTTTGGTAAGCAAGCCCCATCACCCACCCCCTCCCCACTTCCCCAAAACCCTCTCAACCTGAAAAATTTTCACTTTTAAAATGATGCAGTTTGATGCAAATGTGAGCATTGTCCTTTTCACAATCCAACCACAAACACGACCATTTGTTTGAAATGCTGCTGTTAAGTCTTTTCCACTTTTGCAGAATCTAGCCAACTTACATTGTCAATGACATTAATTTTGCCTACCTGTAGACAATATGGTGGCTGCTTGCTCTTTTGAAGAACTTTACACAGATTTTGTAATATCAGTGTAGTCTCCAGTGCTCCATAGAATTCATTGATACTTTTTCTTCTCCATAGGTCTTTCTCTTGCCTTTTTTGGTTCCTTGAAACTGGGTTGTTGTTTTTTTTTTTTCAGATTCTCATTTTCACCTTTAGAAAAAACTGAATTACCACAGATAAGGGTCCCTTTTTTTTCTTTCAGATCATCATTACAAATTTGTGGTTACTCCATATACTGATTCTGGGAAAGTCTTGGTAATGTTCACACTAGACAGCAAACATCGGCTCGGCACTCAATGATGTAGCGCATCTGTCATGCTCCTCATTTGGACTGTGCCATGTCCATCTTCTAGATGCGTTCTTTGTGCTGAATGTGTTCGCCAATATCAGGTTGATGTAGCTGGCAAATTCTAGGAACCTCTGTCCTCTTTCAGGAGCCTATATCCTCTTCCTTTTTAACTTGATATTACAATGTCTCCTGAATATGCCTTTCTAGTTCTTGCAAGCTTCCATTCAAATCCCCTTATATATTTAGGATGCCTTTTCTTGGGCCTGGTCTGTGACTACTAGCAGATTTCTGTGTCATCATTGTTGTAGTTTGACACTGGAACATATATTTCATTGATGTTGATAATAAAGGGGGCTGCAGCATGTGAATGATCATATGCCAGCGGTAGACTGGATGACAACCCTTGATAGTGTTCACAGTGTCTCTGTGAACAAGGAACCAGCTGCCTTGCTTGTATACATCCTCTCTACCACTAAAGTAATGTTTGTGATGTTCCTGGGCAAATATTTTGCCAATGTTCTGCCATCACATTTCACAGAGTCCTAGGATGTTCTACTGGTATCTGTCAATTGTGTGTGCATGTTCTAACTTGCCAGTCGCTCTTAATGTTCTCATCTTCCATATGCTTATAGATGTAATTTTCTGAGACAGATCTTATTTTTCTGTGCAAAGGTTGCATACTTTCCATCTCATCCTGGAAGCATGGCTTTTTAGTTACTGAGACATGATCGATCGATCCAATATGATGGATATTTGACTGTCACCATCCATCTGGTGGCACATCAAGGGCAATGAAGTATGGCAGGACCCATCTCTCTCCATGCACGACCACTGCTGATGTTTATATCATTTAAATTTCCACAAGTCAGTCTTTTGAATTTCATACTTCATCATACAAAATCCATTTTTCGGAGTGGTACTGATGACTGCAGTTTGACGAAGTCTGATGAAAAAAATTTGTAGTCAGATGCCCACAACAAACTCGTCTCATGCTGAAGTGGCAATCTGTGAAAATAGAATGTTTAGTAAACATGAACATGCTCCGATGTGATTTGATCATATCTATCATTCCATCAGTATCACCGAGCTGTGTCCACACAACTTGATGACCAAGGGGAAACAAGTTCACACTAGCAAGAAGAGGCATAAAAATAGTTGGCCAATATGTTATTGAGAAGTTCGCAAACTACTGGTTCTATTTGGGTGTTGGAAAACTTGTGATTGGTTTTGTGGCTGCTGACACTTGCTGCCAAAATGTGTGTGTGTGTGTGTGTGTGTGTGTGTGTGTGTGTGTGTGTGTGTGCGTGCATGTGCATGTGTGTGTGTGTGTGTGTGTGTGTGTGTGTGTGTGGTGTGTGTGTGTGTGTGTGTGTGTGTGTGTGTATGTGTGCGTGTGTGTATGTGTGTGTACGTGTGTGTGTGTGTGCATGAACATTTCTTCAGAAGAGGAGGAGAGGCAGAGTGCAGGGGGAAGGAGAGGGGGACTTCCCCATCCTCTCTGTCATCTTACAGATATCACCCTAACACCTCTCTTCTTTATTTATGAATAAATATTTGTCAAACTCTATTAACACCAAATCCAGTAACAATATAATCAGATAACAGAACGTTAAAGCAGAATTATTAAGACACAGAAGGTGAATGCATGGCTGCTATTTGTGTTTTTAGTTAACGCCTATTTTGTGTTGAACATGGGAAGTGACTGCTTGCTTCCTAGTCCCAATTTTGTTTGTTTTACTTCATAGTCCTGAATGTCGTTTATTTCACCTGAAGAAGACATAAGAGGTCTAAATGAATCATATTTTGTCTTGGAATTTGTCTGGATTGTCTTGCGGAACCAGTAACTTTTTCTTTTAAAATTTGTTGTTTACAAGCTATGTTGACTTATGACAACCCATATTTGTCAGCCTCTGCTTGACTATCAATCCCCTTTTTGAAGAAGACTAAAGTTGTAAGGAAAATTCTGAGCTTTAAAACAGGTTGCTAAAAGTGCTAAAACAAAAGCAGCCGCCAGCTGCAGACTGCTTTGATTCAAGCCCTGTAAGTTTTAAAATATCATTTTTGAGCTTATGTGAGTGTTACTGTGAATGACAGTCATAGGGGAGCCTCCATTTAGCCCAGTTGTGCTGCTGCTGAATTGAAAGCAATAGATTAGAAAGCAGTGCAGACTGTTAGTACATTTCAAATTACGACAAACACTGGTTAAAATGTATGAGATGATTAAGCAGCAGCAATTTGATTTTGTCTTATTAGTGGATTCTAAATTCTGCAACCAAAGGTGACTTAAATCATCAATTATAAACATCACAAACACAAGTACAACAAACTACATCCACAACTGGTGCAAGATGGACAGACAGTTTTTATTTTTTATGTTAAAAAATGCAAAAAGAATCATTAGTGTGTCCGCCAAATAACAGGGTCAGTTTTTGTGTGAAGTTCATCAAAAAAGTACCCACCAGTTCTATAGGTTGATCTGGAGCTCTGAAACATTATTTTTGTAGTTCCATGAATGTAGCAAATAAGCATGGCAGTCAAAAGGTTAATACTTATGACTATCTAACATAAAAAATCACAATATGCAAATGATTTCAGTGTCAACAAAAGGTGAAATGCTAAGGAACAGATCATGATCTGCAGAAATACAAACTATGACCATACCATCTACGAGCTAACTCACCAGCTGTGGATTATAGGGATACTGTTCAAACACATACTTCTGGAACTGCTTGGTAGTCTGCTGGTTCAGAGCAGCACGGACCTGCATCCTGACAACACACACATGACAACTGGCTGCAACTATCAACTGCGAAGTCATGGCACAGTTCAGCATTTTTTCAACTGGTCATTTTTATTTTTATTTTTTATTTTTTTTTTTTTTTTTTTGCTGTCTCTCTGGGCCAGCTCAGAGGCAGTGCACACACGCCGCTCATTCCGACACCCTGTCCACAGCCACAGGCCGGTCGGCCCCGCCGCAGCCCCGGCACCGGCAACCCACAGGGAGCAGTCACTGTCAAGTCGTCAAGAGGCAACCCACCGGAGGAGACACTGCACTGCTGCCGAGTCACTTCGGTGGTGTTCAGTGGCACCTGTTCTGATCTAACATACGCAGGACACCACCTACTAAGCCCCCTACTGACTACAATAATTGCTTAGTCACGGAGCCGGCATGAGTGAGCTCTCCCTCCGGAGGGCGCCACCATGTCCGTCCAACGACAGCCCCCATGGACTCGCCGATACCGGTGACCCCGACAGAACCAAACCAAGGCCACAAACATGGAGAGGACATCAAAACTGAGGTCACCATGAGAACACGGCATGAAGGGCCACAGAACTTGAGACTTTTTTGTTTTATGCTGATCGATGAGAATGAGAATGATTAAGATGATGCTACGGATTTCCATTTCAGTCTGAGACTACATGACAGGGCTGTACTCTACGCTTCCTTCATAATATATCCCGGCGTCAACCAGGCCCGAGAGATACAGACACCTGCAGTGTTGTCAGGAAATTTGAGCAACACTCTCAGAAATGCATCCATTAAGTGGATGAAACTCGACTGTGTGGTCCCAGTCTTCCCAACTGAGTCCGCAGCAAACTCAACTCTGGGTAGGAGCCGGTCGGGGCAGAAAAACCCGCATGACTCTGATGGGATTCGAACCCATGACTTCCCAGCCGGGAGTTCGCGACGCTAACCACTTCGCCACAGCGGCTGGTCGGTCATTTTTAAATCAGTCTCTTTTGAAGCGCCAACCATAAAAGGATCTTATTCACTTTCTTAATTTTCAAGTTTAACAATTCTACTTAAGTTTGAAGACTTAACACATGCTCCTTTCTGTCAGCAAGTCTGGTAAATGAAATGATAACGTGAAGGTAACCGATCTTCAGGCAATACAATGACTATAAAAATGGATGAATTTCAGTCCAAAGCTAGCTCAATTCTGAGTCCTGAATTCTAATCCTCTTTCTTTCTCAGCTGAATTTTCTTGAGTAAGGACTACTACAGTCATCATCTCTCCAATACCTGATTCTAAAACATTCTCTCTTAAGAAACAATCCAATCGGTCAAAAATCTTTCCTGATGAGTTCTTTTTCAGCCTTGTA
Organism: Conus betulinus; assembly: GCA_016801955.1. Taxonomy (NCBI): domain Eukaryota; kingdom Metazoa; phylum Mollusca; class Gastropoda; order Neogastropoda; family Conidae; genus Conus; species Conus betulinus. Next base: position 645,109 of record JADBJO010000014.1, read on the forward strand.
TATACATTCTGCCTGGCACAAGCTAATGTTTACCTTTGGTCTCATCACTGGTATCCTTTTACACCTGAATCTTTACAGCTGTTAGGTCAAACTACCTAAGTAAACAAATGCTTTGTACATGCTATTGAAACATTTTGTTTAAAAAAAAAAATCAGCTTTGATTTTGAACAAAGGGAAATTGGTACTAACTCTCGATCATGTTCACGCTGTTTCTCGATCTCTGACTGTCGCTGGACTTCTTCTTCTTCTAGGCGAGCCTTCTTTTCCTCTTCTTCCTTCTTCTTGGCTGCCTCAGACCTCTTGCTGAAAAATGCATAAAGTAAACAGACAAGTTATTCATGCACAGAAAAGGTAACTGTGCTTAAAAACACACATACACAAACATTTTTTCCCTTCTGTTGGTGACAAATTTCGATTACCAGTTCAAAGTAATCCTCTTCCCCTATGGATCTATTTCTTATCCTGTCCTTACTGGGTTTTAGTATTAATCAGTGTTTAATACAAAGTTTTTCTTCTTCGTTCCACTTGGTCTATCCCTAGATTTGCTTTTACTATAATTCTTCAAAGCCTTCATTTTTTTTCTGTCACTATGGCAAGATTTAGATATGTGATGGAAACTGTTGTATGCCATTTTTAGGGACAAAAGAGACTAGCCCTTATATGGTCCCTAGGGCTGACTAGACTGTAAACAACATGAATTGTATTATCCAATAATCATGATGAATTAATAACAACTCACGAAGGGTGTCCATATCAGAAAAAGTGATGTTTAAATGCAAGAGAACTGAAAAAAGCAAAACAACATATGCGCTCACCTAATCCATTTTTGAAATAATGGTATCCATAATGACACAAAGCCAAGTTCAAATCTGGATTGTTACTTCTATTTAAAGCAAAAATCCTACATAAATAATCACTTAAATAATAGTCAAATAGAAATTGTACACTTCATGATGAAGCAGGATGAAGATGAATCTGAAATTTTGACTGTGATGCACAGGCTGTTTCCCGAGATATATTTGTACTGCTAACTGCTTTAAAAGGGATTGCGATGCTTCCCTTTTGCAGCCTGTTTGATAATTTCATTTTCCCAGTATCTTCAACCTCCTGCTTCCCCCCCCCCCCCCCCATTACTATGAAGACAATTTAACTATTAGATTGTTCGTCACTGACTTTATTAGTTTTGCCAGTCAAGACCTTATGGGAGCAAAAACTTATTTTTTAAGAGCTGTCATAGAAATTGTACAAATATGGCATGAGCAGTGACTACACTGTTTCCATTCAACTGACATTCAATATAACAAAATGTTCTAGTAGTTAGAACCGATCAGACATTCAAAAATGCTAGTAGTTAGAAACTCACTGACTACTTTCGCGGCTATCAAAAAATTTTTCCCTCAATACTATTGTCTTAACTGGAAGCAAGAATGCAGTTTGCTTGGTAACCTCTGTTGGCTAATAGTCTGACTCTTGAAGAAACTATGAGTGTAGTCTTTAAAGCCCAAAACCAATCTCTGAACACAGCACTGTAATCATTTTGGAAAGTATCACCCATCAAAAAAAAAAAAAAAAGATAAGTGAGCCATCATGGTATGTGATAGCTGATATTTAAAAAAAAAAAAAAACAGACAGAAGAGAGAAAAAAAAGCTGTGCTTTAAGAACAAAGTCAGAATTTTTTCCCCCACACAGTTGATGTAGGAATTATAGTAATAACAGCAACAACAACAATGATGATGATAATAATAATAATAATAATAATAACAATAATGATAATGATAATAATAACAATAACAATACTAATAACAATAGTGATAAAAAGTTATTCTAAGATCCCTCCTTATAAAACTAAGAGTACTATTTTCAGCAGTTCATGACACATAGCAAGTCCTGAGCTGGATATTGCTTTTTTTTTTTCCTTCTCTTTCTGTTAAACAGGTTGAAATTTTTTTGTAAAATGCTTGTCAAGGACTAAGAAAAAACAAAAATTTGTAAATCACTAACCATACAATTTCAATGGGGAAAATGGCATTTGGTTGGAAAGTAAAACTCCTGAACCGAAAACAGATTATGTTTAATTGCCTAATGTTATCTGGAGCTGCAGCTCTTTTATTACTTTGTACCAAAGCAAAATTTTGCGCTCCACATTTTCAAAGATGATAATTCGTGTACAGTTCAATCATCACTTTGTAAATGGCTTATTAATGATGGAAACCACACTATTCATCCATAATGAGACACATACATACATGCAGAGACAGATTATATATATATATATATATATACATATACACACATATATCTATATCTCTACTTTACACACACACACACACACACACACACACACATAGACACACATAGATAGATAGATAGACAGACAGACAGAGACAGACAGATAGATAGAGATAGATAGATAGATAGATAGATAGATAGATAGACAGATAAGATAAGATAAGATAAGATAATGTTGCTTATAGCCCAGCCAACCGCAAAGGGCCATATCAGATAGACAGATAGATAGATAGACAGATAGGTAGATAGATAGATAGAGAGTGATAGGTAAAATAAACATGCAAAAATAGTGTCAGTGTCACAATCACACACATAAATACAGTAGTACCACCCATTTACGACCATCAAAATGTTGTAAAAATTTTGAAAGTGAGAGTTCTTAAAGGGAGGTGGAGGAAGGGGAGGTCAGTATATACACTTGAAAATCAAGCAGAACTGGTTTGGTTCCAGGTTTTCGAAAACTGAAGGATTCTGCAGCTGAAATATCCATATCACCTAATCTCTTCTCGTCCTAATCTTCATCCTTTCTTCCCAGGTTAGAATTTGAACATGTCTGCAACATTTTGAACATTATGAATAAAATTTGCTAGTCACGAGCCAGCATGTTGTCTGGTCGTGTGCATCCAGCGATTTCTAAAAGGGAGATAGCTATAACTGCAGGGTAATTAAAATCATATGCTTTATGCATAACAGTACACAGTGATATGCTAAACCACACAGTTGAACATTTTTTTTTTCTTTTCATTTTCAAGAACTGTTCTGCCTTCAGATTTTTGTGTCATGGTCATAAAAGTAGGTAAACATGAGTTTGTTGGTTGAATATGGCGAATGGTCACCGATGGTCAGAGATGGGGAAAGGTCACTGATCTCGTGGTCGCTCATGGAAGTACTGCTATAGCACAATCTGAACCACACTCTCTCTCTTGTTTGATCTGATACAACACTGACCAGATCCACAGTCTTTTTCTTGAATTTAAGCTTACTTGTTTCAAGTTAGTTAAATGTTTTATACATTGATCAAAAACAAAAACAAAACCGCATAAAGCCTCTACCTTTAACACGTAACTCAAACAAAGCTCGAAGCTATTAACATTATTGTTCATATCTATGTACAGGTACACAACAGTGATTCCCCCTTCCTCTCCCACCCCCTTGTCCCTCTGCTCCCCTGAAAGGCACCGATCCACACTCCCACATAAACAGAGGCATACTCTCTTCGTTTTTCATCTTTTCCTGCTCCGTCTTCTTGTCCTGCACATGGGACTTGAACACGGGGGTCTTGGTGTCAATGTACTGGATGAATTCTGTCATGGCCGTCTCCTTGGACATGTCCCCCAAAGCCTGCCATGCCTGCCTGCATTGCGCGACACACAACATGCACAAATCGAATCAGTCACCTGTCACAGCACTGCTGCTAACATAAGCATGCATATTTTTTGTTGTTGAGTGACATACTAAAAAAAAAAAAGTTGCTGACTGTCTGTAAAATTTTGTTTGGTAGTAATTCATATCAAGTTGACACTGCAGAAATATTCTATAATTATATTCAGTATTTCACAAATCAAAAAAAAAAAAAAAGAAATTGTTCGATATTCTTTAATTCAAAATTAATAAAGCTGACAAAAGCAAGGTGGAGAAACCTGTGATTTGTTCCCGCCTCCCTTCCCCCGCTCTGCATGTGATCCGCCTCAGTGCAATATTCTGTAGACCAGCCAAGCACTTTTTCCCTTCAACTGCAAAACATGCATCTGCTTCAACAACACAGGGTAGGGAGCACTTCTTTTATCTGAACCCTTTCCCCAACAATTTTTGTTTACTTGTTTTTTAAACGATCACAGAGACAGGACAAATCACTAAAAACGTCACATGATGATCAATGGCAATGAGGATACCTGAGACTACATGGCAGGACTGTACTCAAACTTTCTATGCTGATATATTATGGATCAATCAGGCCTGAAAAATACAGACACCTGTTGATAGTTTTAGTCCCAGGCACATTCAGCTCAGAATAAGAGCCAGCATGGGCTAAAAAGTCCCACTTGTAAATAGGACTGTTGAGCCCATGACTTCTTCATCAGCAGCCGATAATACACATCTCTGCACCAACAGGATTATTTAGTCCTGTGTCCAAACTGTTGGCAGCAGTATACCTATCGCAGCACGCAGCATGCATACATGTGCTCACACAAACACACACACAAACATGCATGCATGTGTGCGCACACACACACATGCACACACATACACACATGCACACATATGTACACAAACACATTTACAAACACACACACTCACTCACACTTTCACAATCACACTAATACAATCAAAAATGTACAGATGGACTGCTAGTAAAATGGGCTGAAGTAACATAATCATAGACAGCTAACACATACTTGAGTTCAAAAACAGAGTGCCATGTGGATGGAACTGGTGGAGGTCATCAGAGATCTATGACAAATGAAGTAATGTAATGTAAAAGGATATTTATAGAGCGCTTTACCTCGAGAAAGCCCAAAGCGCATATTTCTGAAACGCTCACACACACACACAACACACAGACAGACACACACACACACACACGTGCGTGCGAACGCACACACACACACACACACACACACCACGCACACACACACACACATGAAAAACACAAACACACACACACATAGACAGACACACGATCGCATCAAAACAGATAAGACTTGCGCACAGAGCTAAGTGGACATTTGTTAATCAGTCCAGGGGAAAAGATGTATCTTTAGGAAGGTTTTAAAAGTCTTTAAGAGTCTGTGTTACATAGAGAAGAAGGCAGACCATTCCACAGAGTAGGTGCAGCTGAAGTACACAAAAGAAGCATCTCAAAGTCACAGATAAAAAATAACAAAAATGAATAAATAAAAAAATAAATGAATAAATGAAAAAAAAACTACTTGAAAACAGCTTAAAGCTTAAAATTCAAACAGATTGAAAAACAGACTTCTTGTCATGGGAGGAGTACAGTGGCAGAGGGGGAAGACAGGAGTGTGTGAGCGGAGGTATTACATTACTGAATGTTACAACATTAATGTTACAGTGGACAATGTGAACATGGTATAAATGTTGATGCAGGGCTGCTGTTCCAGTAGACACATATTTTGCACAGCACAACACAGAAAATACACTAAATATGTGGCTCAGGTATCATTCAATCACTTAAAACTGAAATAAGCAGTCACTTGTGTTGACCTTTACATTTCTGCAGTTTGCGCAATCACAGCACATCAAACTTTGCTGCACGACCCCGCAAATCTTTCATGTGGAATTTCCCAGTCAGAGTAAAATTGAAAGATGCCCATCATTTCTTGACACAACAGACTTCTGTTTGCCTCTCAATGCTTTTTTTTTTTACACAAGGGTGAGCCAAAATTGAATGCACAAATCAAGTAATCCATCAGACTTGCAAAAAAGCATAGCGGCGACACTAGATGCATGGCTGAAAGTAGCTGAAATGATTCCACTGTTCCATGATGACCTTCAGAGTTCTATTCTGGGAGTCTAGTGACTGCTCAAAAACAACAGCCAATGGAAACCCTGTGATTTGTGTATTAGCTTATCACAGAAAGATATAAAAAAAAAAAAAAAAAAAAAACATCAAAAGTTCATACCTAAACGAATGAATAATCAGATATTACTGGTCACACAATACTTTCAACTTAAGAGTCACATTGTTTACAACTACAAATACTGCCTGTATGAAAGCATGCTGCTTACATGCTTGAATACATCATGAACTTGACAGTTGATTGTCAGTGCACATGCTAATGCCATGACTGTCACCAATGAACAGTCCCGTTCTCACCTTCACCACTCTTATCCATCCCCCCACCCTTTCTTTCAGTCCCATCTGCAGCATGCCAATAGCATACTCACTCTATGAAGCTTGGCATACAATTTCAAATCCAACAGATTATCCTACATCCAACGTCAATGATAAAGGATCTACTGAAAGCTGTGTCTCTGTCACTTCTGAAAATGTAGACTAAATTAAACATTCCCATGTCTTTAAAAAAAGTGTTAAGGTTTTTGTTACTTCAAAATCTGCATCAGAAGGACATGAATTTCAAAAAATGATTTGATGACACAGCTTGTGAATTTTTTTTTTTCTCATTATCTACTGGAAACTTTGGAAACTTGTTCTGGTACACATCTTGCAACATTTGCCAGTTATAACACACATGCAGAGTGAAAGACAACCACACAGTAACACATGACTACGCTTTTCTTTTTGCTCATTTGATTTTTATTTTTCATGTTACACATACAAAATATGAAACACTCCTAAAAACAGCCCACATTTCATACCTCTCCTTTCTACGAACAGATTTTCTCTTACCTGTAGACACACATCCACTGCCAAACAAATACAGCCATCATAATGAGATAGCTGATAGCTCCTAGAGACCCCCCCAAAAGACACCATAACAACAACAATAATGATATAGATAATAATAATGAAGATTATATGCACCCCATCCCTGCTGAGTGCAGGATGCTTACAAAAAACACACACAACAGCAGCAAATTCAATGTCCAAACATCTTTCTATGTTCCATTCCCAAGAAACACAAATAAAGAGGTGCATCAACATCTCAATACTCCCCATCCCTGTTCATCTCCTGCCACAACACCCTTCTATCAGCATGCCCAGTATACACTCACACACACAACACTAGCACATCACAAACAAGAGCATTGCCTAAGAAGTACAAACTGAAAAGAAGAACTAGAACTGCATCAATGAAGGGAAGAAGAAAAGCATTCTGAATACAAATGTGTATTATCCTGGATTTGAAAGTAGTAAGAGATGGAGCATGATGGACTTGAAAGGGTAGCACATTCCCCAAAGTAGGTGCAAGAGAAAAACACACGGACCTAAAGACTTTTTTAAATGTTGTGGATTAGTTAAATGAAACACATTGCTCTTGTCTGAAGAACAGAAGGAACATGAGCGGATACTCTGATGTACATGTTCAGACAAGTATGGTGGTGTTGCGCCATCTGTGACATTGCACCAATGCATGCAGATTTTACATTCAATTCCAATGCAAACAGAAAGCCTAAGCAGACAGAAGAGCAGCAGAATGGTTCTCTTTCAAATACTTTGAAAATGAGGCAAACAGCATAATTCATAACACTATCGAATCAACTTGTAATGGCAAAAGTCTGATGAAGCCCATCAACTCAATCAAGCAGTGTTGCAATACTCCAGTCTAAAGAGTACCCGAGTTGTGACTGGACTTTTTGCCTACTGGGGTAAGTTACTTAGGTATAAGCGGCCTACCACAAGATTCTGAATTGTAATTGCTTGCTCCTTGATTACTACGCAATGATTTTCCCCCCAAGATTACTAATCGAAAGGAAGGGGAAGAAAGTGGTAAAAACTGCCATACTGGCCATGCTTGCACAACAGCAGTGTCACAATAAATAACTAAAATCAATTCTACACTATCTGTGCACCATTTCTGCACTTCACCCCCACCCCCCTTCAATTCCTCTCATTTCCTTCCAGCCCTGTCTCCCCTCCCAATTCTCTACCTGCTCCACACACACACACACACACACACACACACACACACACACACACACACACACACACACACACACACAGAAATAGCATCTGGAAAAAGAACGAAAACCAAGAAATGATGAGTCATCATGAACTAAGCAGCACGCTTGGTTGCACTTGAAATGCTAGAATGTTCCATGGATTGAAAAGAAAAGAATGAGTCAAAGGAAAATAAAAATAAAAAGAAGAATAGCAGGCTGACATTTCAGACCAGAGAGCTCACAGCGATTACAATGAAGAATACAAAGTTCTACAAGAGAGCTCTAGGATCAATAAATCCTGAAACTCACTCCGCACTTCCCATGTACACAACATTCAGCCTTTGGTATTCTTTACGAGAAAAAAAAAAAAAAAACAAGGAAAAAAAAAAAAAAAAAAAAAAAAAAAAGTGAAGAAACATCTATCCCAGCAACATACATGGCCAACAGGTTACAATCTCCTGTCAGCTGGGTCCCAACAGACAGACACTGCCGCATCTTCTGGGCTGTTATACACAGACAGCAGTTTTTGGGTGTGACCTAAATGCCTGTCACTTCATGGATCCATAATTATAGCTATTGACAAGCTGCACAGGCCCTCCGTCTATCCCAGGTAGGAAGGATGCCTTTACTCCAGCCTGATCTCCTCTATTCTCTATAGCGTAAATCAGTTTCACCATGACAACGGCTGTTATAACAGGGCAGGGCAGGGCAAACACGTTGTGACTGACTTGGGCTGGATCTGTCTTGCTGCTATTAGACAGTCACACACACACTAATACAGGGTGGCGTGACAGCACAGTGTGGGAGTGGCTGCAACTCACAAACTGGGCCTCTGTGTGTGTGTGTGTGTGTGTGTGTGTGTGTGTGTGTGTGTGTGTGTGTGAGAGAGAGAGAGAGTGTGTGTATGTGCGGGCGCGTGTTTGTGTGTATGCGCGCGTGTGTGTGTGTGTGTGTGTGTGTGTGTGTGTGTGTGTGTGTGTGTGTGTGTGTGTGTGTGTGTGTGCGTGTGCATGTGTATGTGTTTATGTGTGTTTGTGTGCATGTCTGAGTGTGTGCACACGTCCATATGTGGGTATGTGTGTAGGAATGGGTGTGGGGTGGGTTCATGATAGCATGCATGCATGTACGTGTGCGAGTCAATGCATGTAATCATGAACATACTTGCTTGAGTATAACTATATATTCATGCGTGCATGGCAAGGAGGACAATGGAACAGGGGAAATAATCTTCATATTTATGGTGATAGTACCCTCTGTACAAAACTGAATAATCACATTTCTTTTCATATGTTTGAATTCTTATTTCCAGCTACCCTTCAAAGCCACTAACGTGTAAATCAGAAAAAAAAAAGGAATCAAGTACTTTTCTGATAGAAAAGGTAACAGTGACAGGCAAAGCATCCCACTGATTTGTCTGATGTTTAATTCAGCAGAACCTCAAAAACTCAGACACACATACTTTTCAGATCTGCCAACAGAGATTTAGCAATTTGTATCTCGCAGTTGTGGGGATTGATTGCAGAGCAGTCGATTGCTTTAAGCTGAACTAATGTATAATTCATGAAATCACAGCATTGCTATAGCAACAACAACCCAAAGCTGACAACAAAGTAAAATGAAAAGAAAAACAAACACACAAATACTAATGCTGGGGACACCATGCCTTGAATCATTGATTTTTTTTCGCTGCTTACGTTTTACAGCTGCAAGGTTCTGAAACGCACTGGGAGTGGAAGACTGGGAATGAACATTCCAGAAAACAGTAGCTGTAACATACAGAGCTGTGATATCCATTGATTTTAACACTCTGCAGCAAGTTCTCTCTCAGGACTACACTCCTTCATTTGTTCAATCTCTCCTAAAAGACATGAGGATGATTTATGTGGGCGTGATGCACAAATTAACATTTTTCTTGTCCTGCCAATGTGTAAAAAAATAATCTGCATCTGTTCTTTGTTTTCCAAATGCTTATCTTCTTCAACTTAACAAGGAAAACATCACACACACACACACACACACACACACACACACACACACACACACACACACACAGAGGTGCACACACACCCACACACAGGTGCACACACATCCCTATCCATTTATTATTTTTATGTCAGAGACACATAATATAGTACTGTCTGTAATTTGCATCCTACTGCCCTCGCAAAAGCATATAAGTTCAGCTTAACTACCACTGTGCCGGTCACTAAATCTGTTCACTGAAAGTAACAAAGAAGGTTCGTTTTCACTTCAGTAATGTTAGCAACAAACAAAAATGAGGAAAGCAGCTGAGGCGGACAAGGTGGGGAGAGGGTGGGAGTGTGTGGCAACTACAAAATCAAGAAGCCACATTGACAATATCTCGATAACTTTAATTCATGAGTGTGCAATGTCAGTCTATATGTGTGAGAGAAGAGGGAGAAGACAGAGAAAGAACGAGAAAGAGAAATGAACTTGCTTCGGGTTGTTATCTGGGGAACTCTCACTGGGTCTAAATAAGTGTTCATTAAATTATCTCTGACCATGCCTTCCACTCACAACTCTCTTTCTTTCTAAACCTACCTACCTACACACACACAACACACACATGAGTACATAAGTTCTCTCTCTCTCTCTTTCTGCATTTGAACTGACAAGATGAATTGTTAACTGAAAATACAGACCTCTTTGATTACTGCCATTAGCGAACACATGCTGAGTGTACATCACATTTTAAATCAAATGGGCTCTTAAACTATGTAATGTACGAAAAAGTGATTAAGAATGATCAAATAAACAAATAAATTACTATACTAATTCATAATACATTTATAAATATATGAACAAATAAATAAATAATGATACTATCTGCCCCTTCCAATGTTCTCCACAGGTCATAAACTACAACAGGTCTTTGATAACAACCAGGCAAGCAAAATTAAGTACTCAAGCCTGCTGTAGTTAGTTGGTTTTTTTTTTCCCCCCTCATCAGAAGAAGCAACCCCACTAAAACCGCTCATGTATACAAAAGAGGTATGAGAAAAACGCAGTGATCTGTTTCCCAAGGTTTAGCACAGACCTTAAGCACTGATGCATGCAGAAAGCTGTCCTGTTTTGCTTCACTTCACTGTCTGATGAATCCACCCAGTTTGACAAGATAGCACCATGGTTAGAGATGTCTGACGAATGACAGCTTCACTTCATTTTACAAAGAATTCAGTCCCCTCACCCATCAACTCAACAAATTTTTGTTTGGCACAATGTCAAGTCAAAAAACTTGGTTCAGTTTGTTTGTCCTCCCCACCCCCCCCCCCTCCCTCCTCTCCTTTCAGCTGAACTCCTAAACTTGGTTTTCATCTACTCCAAGCTGCCCTTAAGAATCTATATCTCGCCTCTTTGTCAATGTTTGTATCTTATTCACACTCTCCGAGTTGGTGTACTTTTGCATGAGCACATTGAATCATCTGTGTGTGTGTGTGTGTGTGTGTGTGTGTGTGTGTGTGTGTGTGTGTGTGTGTGTGTGTGTGTGTGTGTGTGCATGTGTGTGTGCGTGCATGCATGTGTGTATATGTGCAAGTATATACAAATCTGTCGACTGTTTCTGCTTGTTTGGGATTTTTCTCTTGTCCCCCCACCTGCCCACCCCTGTCCCCATATAAGCAGACTACAGTCCAAAAATGTCAACTTACAGTACAATACCATACTAACATCATCTGTGCTTAATGGGGGATGGGAGGTTATACAAAACAGCACTTTTGCCAGTTCTGAGCATCTCATGTAGAGAAGATAAAATTCGTTCAAGACTTGGGCTTCTTATTTAGACTGTAAAAGCACACAGGATACTGACAGCAACTTCTTGAAAAAAAGAGTCATTTATGTACATGTTTGAAAGTGTCCACTGTCAGAGAGTAAAAAAAAATCAGTCATTGAACTGCAGATGGTGTAAGACCAGGGTCAACAGGTACATCTGTCTGCAGAGAGCAGGGGCCAAAATGAGACTCTCCCAAACACATGTTTCATGATTTGCAGAGTTGACTAAACTTTACCAACTGCTCCCCAAGGTGAAAATTCCCAACATGGGCTTTGCCAGTTAAGGGTTCTTCTTTACGTTTTTGATTGTTTTATGATGAAACACATTTCTCTCCGTTGAAAGATACCAACTTCCCTTATCGAAACTCTCCCTTCTGTTTGAGACACATTTTTCAAACGCATCTTACTGGTTGTTACTGAGGGGTTCCACACACCACAGAACTCTTGTTTTATCAATCAACTGACATCATGGTGCTGTCTTCTTCTCTTGAAATAAAAATGCTGAAGGACATGGGAAACATGTCTGATAACAATGAAAGCCTCCCAGAATGGCACAACGCACACTAGTATAAAACAACAACAACAAAAAACATGAATGAAATACAGAAAATGAAACAAATAACAGATGCACCATCAATCTGAACTGTTGAGAACAGAATCAAGGGATGCCCCACATAGAAGTGGGATTATGTCATTCACTTTTTGGGTAAGGGCAAGGTTATACATCTTTGAATTTAGCAGTCTACATCAACATTGCTGATTTTTTTGGCTCCATAATACACCATACCATTTGATTTGAGAACCAGAAATGTTCGGATGGCATCTATTCTGTACAAATCTTGGAATGAATTCAATTACCTGTGTCTAACTGAATCAAAACAAAAGACAGCTGACAAAATACATACTCATTTTCCTTACAATATTTTAGTAGCAATACAAATAAATTTGCTGTGAAATACTTCTATCAATCCCTTACCTAAACAAAACAAAATGATAAGTGTTTGCTCAGTGGATTGACTATAGGGTGGACAACTTGATCCCAAATGATCCACAATAGAAATTACTTCAATTCTTTTTTTAAACCTTGGAAGAAAAAATAGCAAAAAAAAGCTTTATGAGTGAAAAGTCTCCAATTCTGTGAGTCTCTATGATCTTTACTCATGCTGACCTCTGTTCTGATTTCCTTCCACATCCATGCCATGGTGGATTCGTGTCACAGAGTTAAGGGTCTGCATGTGATTGTTGTTGGGTGGATGTGCTGGCTTTCTCTGAAGGGGGTGCTCACTGATGCTGGCTCTATGACAAACCAATCACTATCATCAATAAGAATCGGGCAGGAACTTAGTTGGTGTGTTCCTGTGTATGTTGGATCCAACCAGGCACCACTGAACATAACTGAAGTGACTAAGCATGATGACCAAATACTGATCATTCCTGTGGACTGGCACCATTGTGGCTGAAACAAGAAAACCTTGGGTGTAGCTGTGTACAGGTAAGTTGGGATGAGTGACAAGGGAGCAAAGCCACTGACCAGGCAAGAAGGATGAGACAGCCACAGAAAAAAAAAAAAAAACTGCATGAAGTATCTTCTCTTCACCCAGTAAATTCATCAATGAAAACCCAACCCATTCATAAGCAAGTAAATTACATTCACTTCACTTCACTTAAATTACATTCAAGCATACATAAAACTAAAACAAGCAGAAGTAGGAGCATATACACAGAAGAAAACAAAATGAATGGACCGTTTCTGCATGATGCAACCAAATAGATTGGGCAACACAACACTAATCATGGACTGGACCTAACTGTTCATCAAAGAAGAGATCTGAACGAGATGCAAACACAGTCACAGACCTTTTCATAGCCGCCAGTAAATCACACTGAATAGGTTTTCTATTCAGCAAGGAAGGTGTAAAGGTAGGTGATAGAAAACAGCATGCAAGCGCGCATGCATGTGTACACACACACTCACACATATATACTTCAAATAAAGTAACACAACATGAATATTTCACACAAAAAATAGCATGATAACGTTCTCTATATGTGTGAGGTTTTTCTGTTGTTTTTTTCTTTACATTTTCTTTCACTGCACTTCACAACAAAACCAACAAGAAAAGTGAAGTCTTTAAGCCTCGAGCAAAGGTTGATGACAAAATCCACCTATCAATAAAATCCAAAGAGAAAAAAAGAATAAAATAAATCATAACAGTGAAAGTGCACCTTTTCAGAATGTAGTTATTGTATACATTTATACATCCAATGATGAACAGCATAGCTGAGCCCTTCAAGAATAGCATATCTTCATAAATCTGATGGTGAACAGTATATTGAGGCCTTCAAGAATTGAGTCATGTATGATGCAACTGAATACACTATGTAGACACACCAAGGGCCACAAATCATGGTCTGGAACAGCTATGACATCAAGAGCATGGAATCTCCGTTTACTGTATAGAGTGGATGACTGTGTGTGCACACCATCCAGAGTGGGAAAACCATTAAGAGATCATCAGGAAAAGTGGCATGAGACTGGATATATATACTCCACTCAGGGTCATCAAAACAACTGATTCTCGCCGAAAATAGAATAGATCATCCATGCTGTCTTATCTGCAAACCTCCTTTTGTCGCACTCTGGAGTCACATCTGCAAGACTGGAAGTTTACAGGTCTAACCTGCAGCTTGAGGGAATTTGGCTTCAAAGCCAACATATTCACTACAGAACTTGGAGAAAGGGGTCTGTAGGTTCATCATCTGATGATCTCATGAAACAGCTCTGGATGAGGCAGACGACTAAGAACCTGTTTGATCTGGTTGAGGAAGAAAAAAGCGAACTTCGTAAAGCTAAAATTTCCCAACTTCTTAGGTGTCTTTTATAGTGATGTGGGTAAGACATCCAACTGAAAAGGGTACCTTGAGATGGCTATGCCTGAAAAGTTGCTGGTCCAAATCCTGCAGTGCCAGTAAAAGAAATTATGGCAGCAGAAGGGCATCTGGGAGTCATGACCTGAATACAGCCCTGCACTCTTTGTATAAGGACTGTGGGGCCCACGGCTGTTCAGAGCAAGTTACTTAGTTCTGAGAGGTAGGGGAGTTTACAGCTCGCCTGCAGCTGCAGACGCCAAGCCATTAATATAGGTCAGGGGGAAAGGGGCATATTCTGCAGACCGCTCCCCACCAGCCAGCTAACTTCACTATACAGCGCAAACTGAATGTCATCTGTCCATAGCCAGTCTGGCAGCAATGTGTTCGGCATTGTTGAGCAGCCATTACAAATGGGGATGTCAGTTTGACAATTAGTGGTTGTCATGAAAAAAATGTAATATATCTGTGCTCTTGAGATGACTGAACTGGCAAATTCCCGACAATTCTTTTAATACCAAACTCAACCAGGTTTATTTTCCTGTACATAACGTAGATATGGCATGAAAGCTTGTACGCAAGTGGTCAGGCAATATTAGAACAATGACAACAACACACAAAATTGTGCAAGAATAACGTCATCACTTTCTGGGTATTTAATTTTCTCTTGTTAACTAGCACACAAGTTTGATACATGCCTCTGCTTGGACTACACCAACAAAAATGTTGGATTAGAGAAATGTGTAATTATTGTTCGTTCGCCCTTTCAGTAAGTGTCTTGCACAGGAAGGAAAAATAAAGCTGTGAGCCAAAATACTTTTCTGAGGGAAGTTTCTTCACTAACGATCTTCTGTGGACTAGCACTCCCAAGAGTTTCTAACAACTACGATGCAACTGATTACATCAAACAGACTGAAACAAAATCAAAACAAATCACTGAAGAAATAAGTGAGGCACTCTCACAATGGGATGATGTCATATTTAAGTTTGTTTACATACTACTCATATCAAAATTCAATATGCGAAGATTTCCAGATTTATCACTGTAAAATACAGATTAAAAAGAAAAAAAAAAAAAGAAATCCAATATGAGCACTGGAAAGTGAGGCGCATTTGTGAAATGATACATTCTGAGTGGCATAATGAATCAAAGACCTTTCCCTTGAGTACTAAGAGCACTGATGTCTGGTCACCACACATCTTTAAACTGCTGAGGCTGTGACATCCTGTGTATTACCCCACACTACAAAAAGTGAGACACAAAGGAAAGGGGAAAAAAAAAAAAAATCAAGAACTCATTTTGATGAAAATAGTATAGAAGATCATCCATGCTGTCTTATCTGCAAACCTCCTTTTGTCACACTCTAACCTTGACCTTTGACGTCTGCAGAACCTTGATTATCAGTTGATATTTTAGCTCCCATCATGATGACAGGTTAATCTCACTGGATGTAAGGCCCTAAGTCTGTCATGGTTATAAGCCTTTTCTTACTTTATTTTCTGGTCTTGAAATTCTGCCTATGATCCTAAGGTTCACCTTAAACAATGATAGAATGGCATGAAAATGGTATCTACATCCATGATGCAGGCAAGTTTTGTTCCTCTCCCAAGTGCGATGCCAAGTGAATATGCATGATCATTACATCCACCCTCATCCCTACCATTACACACACACACACACACACACACACACACACACACACACACACACACACACACACACACCTCCCTCTCTCTCTTTCTCTCTCTGAAACTGGATGATCATAATATTCAGAACTATAATATTTAAAACTACTCCAGATTTGTAACTTATAATGGTGAAGCTGATTTTTAAAATGAAGGCTTCATCTACTTAGCACTATCTGTATCTTTCAGTTCTTGAGCAACATCATTACTATATGTCGCTGTATACTCATTCTTTTTTTCACACACACCACCAGTCCTTTTTTTTTTTTTCAACAAAGCAAAGCAGACAAAAACTTAAGTTGATAGTTCACTCTAGTCTTAACCCTTTTCCCGAGTTTTTTCCTCCTCTCAACCTCTCCCCACACACAGATAAACAGGAGATATACACAGCATGGAGTCAAACAGCAAAAGCTGTAAAAACTAGCACAACGGCAGGCTCTGCACAACAGCGAGCAAAACTCACCCTTCCAGAGGATCATCATCACTGCATGGAAAATGAACAGCACCGTTAGGATGGATCATTCCATAGTCCATTTCACACAGGTTACATAGTTGTAAAAAGCTGACAACACTGTCACTTGCTGCTCATCCTTTCCTGTCATTCTCATGGATGCCAATTCTTTGACAGAGAGAGGAAAAAAAAAGTGGAAAATGGATAAGTGGAGGGTAAGACTGGGGAGACAAAGCGGATGGCAGGTGGGGGGATTGGGTCAACCTATACTTTGCAGTCCACTCTCCCTTATAATCTTGATTTTTATAATGTTGTTGTAACCAACAGCCAGGTATATTATGTGCTCCAAAATGTATTTCTGCTACAGATAAAGAAAGCAAACTTTTCTAACTTAAGTACAATTTACAGAGTTGTTTATTTGTTTAGTATGTGTGTGTATGTGCACACAAAAGTTCTGCTTTTGTGCAAAAACCTGCAGTGAAACAAGTGGAAATTTGTGAAAAAGTGGCCAGCTGGCATTCTGTTTCATGGTTTCTGTCATACGGACTCTACTGATGACTTCACAAATCCATCTTCCGTGCGTGCCATGTGGTGAATTTTTTAGCAAGACAGTTCCATGCCTAGACAGAAAAATTTTATGTACCAAATTAAGGTCATATTCGAACTATATTCTAAGTAACTTTACAAATTCCTTTCTATAATAATCACTCACACCCACATCTGGAGGTGTTCTTAAACATACTTGTCAAAAACTGTTGCAAATGTTTCCCCGAGTCTGTCAGGGGGCGATTCATTTCATCAGAAATTCCATCCAAATGCTCATTTAAGTTCCAGAATGAACAACACTATGCCTCCATGTCTGAAAAGAAAGAAGGACTCACTCCTGTCATTTCCAACAACATCCAGGAAGCCGACATCTGATCGAGCTTCATCTGTGAATTTGCCATGCGCCACTTGTTTGGTGTAGGCTACCAACCTCAGCTTGTCATTGTATGTCAGCTGCAATGAATCGCCTTCCTTTTCTGCAAACAACAAATTAGTTAGAAAGATAGAATAAATGATATTTGCTGTAGCAATCAAGCATTCATCACTCCTAATGTTATCAAATTTTAGAAGATTTAATGAGTATGTGATTTCTCAACAAGAGTATCTCAAGCTCTGCATTGTATTTGTATTATCATTATTATCGTTTTTTTTATCATCATTATTAGTATTATCATTATCATAACTATTAATATCATCATCATTATTACTATTATCATTATCATCTTTACTACTGTTGTCATTTTTATCATCATTCATATATAGATAAAATGTGTTACCTTGATGTACAATGTATGCAGTTTGACTTCAAATTAAGTGAGTAGGTAAATCTTAAAATCCATTCCAAACAAGGTTAGCTTCAGTTTCATCCTTACTTTTTTTGTAATTTTGAGCTACTACGAAAGCCTCCTCCTTTTCCAGCAGCAAAAGGAAAAAAGAAATTTATTGACCTAAACCTATGACTTTTGCATACTCAAAAAATGAATGGGAATGACTGCAGTGGACAGAAACATACTTTTCAATGGCAGTCGATGCACAAGGTATGAGCATCATCCCACATGAACATCTCCTTTTCCTTGCCAGCAGCTTCCTATGGTGGTGTGATGAAAGATTAGGCCAAAGATTAAATCCGAAGATGGAAGCATAAAATATTAGCCAGAAAGTGTTAATTCACACTCTTTCAGAGATGTTCTGCCTGACACAATCTTTGAATTCTTGAAAGAGGTTAACATTTTTCATCGGATCTGAGATTTTACAGTGGAAAGATTTTTACCAAAGATTTGGTTGAGTTTTTAGACGATGTATTTTAAAGAATTGTGTGAATGAATGACCTGTGAGTTGATTTTAACGTGTGACAGCCCTGATATGGCCCTTTGCGGTCAGCTGGGCTATAAGCAACATTATCTTATCTTATCTTACACTCTTTACACAAACCATTCATTAATGAACAGCCCATATCATCACTTCTTTCACAAGACTGACTTGACATACACATTTGATAGAACATAATCATATGTATGTCAAGACAGCTAGGCAGATGTTTTTAGCTGAATGTGGTAGAGCACTATGATGCTATTGATCGTGGGTTTATCCCCAGGTGAAGCACAGGGTAGGTTGGTTGGTTTCCTTTAAATTGAAAGAAAACAAAAAAAACTATTCCTTTACAGGCACTTTTGCATTTTTTTTTTTTTTTTTAACAAATAAAAATGCACACATGTACACACTTTGAAAACCTATGTATGGTTCATGCAGCCTTTAAATTTCATAGTATTTAACAATGGACAACACAATTATTATCCACCATGGATAGAGATTCCATTTCTTAATTTAGGTTTTTTTTTTCTTTTTTTTTTGTTTGTTTTGTTTTTATGCAGATTCAAAATCTAATGCAATTTCTACTGTGGGAGCAAGAGTTCCATTCCTTGTTTCCCTGTGTGGAGCACAGGTTACGCAACTATTCCAGCTGTCATCATTACCATCATCATTATTACTGTCATTATGATGTTCATTATCGTAACCATAATCATTATAATTTTAATGCCACAGTATTTATAGCAATGGACATATCATGCTCCGGTGACTAGTTTATCTTAATCTGCTATAACTTTTTTAGCCGTAAATCATTTGTAACCGGGTAGCTGGTTTACACCAGTAAAAGTTCAAACAGCTGGAGGGAAACAATGGGCTCCATCTTCTGTAACACTGCATGCACTCTGCACAGAGTGATCCTCTACTAGTTCATCGCTTCTAGGACCACTGGGCTCTTGAGTTTACCCTTTACATTTAATATGACTTATGAATAGTTCAACAATCTGTGCCATGATGAATAAAGAATCATTTCAAATAGTTCATTTTTCACATTCTGTTGAAACAAAGAGTTCTAAATGTGTGTGCGTGCACACACACACACGCACGCACATGTGCACACACACACACACACACACACACACACACACTCACACACACACACTCTCTCTCTCTCTCACACACACACACACACACACACACACACACACACACACTCTCTCTCTCTCATCTCACACACACACACTCTCTCTCTCTCTCTCACACACACACACACACACACACACACACACACACACACACACACACCACATCAAACAAACAAAATCAACTAGTCTTGGTAATTGAATAAGGAAATGATATCCCAATCCCAGTCACTGAGTTCTGACCTATTGTTGACAACAAGATTGGAAATCTACATCACTTACATAAAATTACAAAGCTAAAACTACATTCACAATTCAAAAAGAAGCTTTATCAATAAAAATTAGCAAAAGCACAACTGTATTTCAGAAGTACAAAGTAACATTCTAACACTTCACCAGCCACACAGGCACAGTGGTTTGCAATTTTGCGAGATCGGAGGTTGTGGATTGGATTCCCATCAGAGGCATCATTACTACTAGTATTTTTTGGCCACGGTCAGGTATCAGAGAAAGCTACAGTACAGCCCATGTCATGTAGTCTCAAGAATCGAGCTCCGAAGCATCATCTGAATAAACCTCATTCTCTCATCGATCAGCATGAAAAAAAAAACCCTTGAGTTCTGTGATCCTAATAGCCCTGCTCTCGTGGTGACCTGAGTTTCCATTTCCTTTCCACATTTGTGCTCCTGGTAATTTCATGTCAAAGTCCTTGCAGGTGTTCACAAGTTTGTGGTATCTGTCCCTGGATGGGCATGGTGGCACTCTTTCTCAATCTGGTTCCCTTGTCAGTTATGCGCTTTGTAGTTGGTGCCCTATGTATGTTGCCTCAGAACAGGCACAGCTGAATACTGTCAGTGACTTGATACAAGTGCAGTGTCTCTCTGATGGTCAGTTGCCTGAAGATGATCTGATTTTGACTTTGGACTGCCGGTGTTGGGGCTGCAATAAGACAAACTGGGCTGTGGCTGTAGACTTTAAGTTGAAGTAAGTAGTTTAGGAATGATGCTGCTTGAGGATTAGACAGCGACACACACACACACACACACACACACACACACACACACACACACACACATTTTAACCATTCTCCAATACTAGCATCTGATCTGTTGTTAAAAAAATTTCTTGGAAAAAAAAAGAAATAAAAAAATTCCCTTAGCAATTCAACAGTTGGATGTTATGCCCCCAAGGAAATATGTAAAACAAATGAATGGCAATCATCAGTGCAAAGTTCCGCATACAGCATACTTTCCGTGAGGGAATTCAGCCCCGATAAATGCAGACACCTGCAGAATTGGTTGGAAAATTTCACAAACTCTATCAATAATGGATGAAATTTGACTGGAGTGCTTCCAATCCCCCCCCCCCCCCCCCCCCCCCCCCCCCCCCCTTCCGAGGTCCTTAGCATACTCAACAATTCTAGGTATGAGCAAAATAATTACACAATGTAAAAACAGTCAACCTGTGACCTTCCAGCATGTATAAGCCAAGACTGACAGTGAAGCACATTGATGGGTGTTACCAGTGCCAGTGAAGACATATGATATTGTTATTGAATCTATTTATTTTCACTCCTACATATATTCTGAATGCCAGTGTTAAAAAATGAACAGATTCTGATACGGATCTAACAGCTGGTATGAGTGGCAAGACTTACTAGAAAAAGTAGAAGTATGAATCTCTGAATGGAAAAAAAAAACAAAAAAAAACCCAGATCTGTGGTTCTAGACTCAAAATGATTTTTTTCCCCCCCTACTCTTCCAATACATCTGGATTCATGGTCTCAATGCAAGTCTTTTGGACACAAACTGATCTATCAATTCATTCTTTGTACTATTCCTGCTGCATCTGTAACCCTAGTAGACCAACAGTTCATGGTGTTTATTGGCCCCTCTACCTTTGATCATGCAATTGCTAGCCTTCACACAAAGTAATCTTTCCATCAAAGATTATCTGGGTTTACTTCAAGAATATGCTGAGAAATTCCAAAGATACCACACACACACACACACA
This sequence comes from Conus betulinus, assembly GCA_016801955.1. Classification (NCBI taxonomy): domain Eukaryota; kingdom Metazoa; phylum Mollusca; class Gastropoda; order Neogastropoda; family Conidae; genus Conus; species Conus betulinus. Next base: position 666,785 of record JADBJO010000014.1, read on the forward strand.
CACACACACACACACACACACACACACACACACACATGCAATTCACTGGCAAATTTGAACATTCAGATGTCCTCATATATGTTCATCTGAAAAAAAAAAAAAAGAGAAGAGACTTGCCACTTTACCTCATGAGCCATGTGAGCCATTAAGCAACAGAACTGCCAATCCAAATACAATAAGGATGAGGAAGCGTAGGCCAGCACCGTAATAGCTTTGCTTCAACTATAATGTGCCAATTAAAACATGTTCTTTGCAGGTTGGCCATAGGTACGATATGGACCCACAACAAAAGGGTAAGTGGTAGGGAAGGGAAGAATCTTTTGGGGGGAAATGAGGTCAGAGAGAGAAGGTTGTATGTTGCCTATTTTTCACTTCAAGGAGAGATGAAAAGAGTGAGCAAATGATAGGCAGGTCATAGGCCATCTCCCGATTGACATACCTTTGGCCTCCCAAGCGTTTTCATTATGCCTTTTTGCATCTAAAGCGTTTTCGTTATGCCTTTTGCCTCAAAAGCGTTTTTGTTATGCCTTTTGCCCCCAAAGTGTTTCCATTATGCCTTTTGCCTCCAACTTGTTTCATTGCTTCCAAATGTTTGTTTTCATTTCCTGCCAAGTTATAGCTAAATTACAGATCAGCATGAGATGCTTACATTTCAGATTTCACCTTTTCAATGCTGTTGAATTTTGTTTGATCCAGTCACAAAGCCATGTTTATGACCAGCATTAATTCATAACAGTGAAACAAGTAGAGGATACTGATAAGAGGTTGACATGATAAAAGTATATAACACTACATATTACCAAAGGCTGTTTAGTGGCTTCTTTCACATTGTTCCACTACCTTGATTCACCACAAATGATCAGCTCGCATTTTGTGATTGTATTGCTAAGTATGCTCCTCTGTTAAGTAAGAACTGCATTAACACTGATCATAGTCATACTTTGTGATCATATGGCAAAGTATGCTCCTCACTTAGAAACTGCATTAATGCTATCAATACAAACCACTATGCCCTCGCTGTGCACTGAGAATCCTGCAGTCACAGCACAGTCCTTTGTTCAAGACAACTGACCTTGACCTTCTCTGATGTTTTTCCTTTGAGCTTACGACAAAACATAATGGCTAAGTTTTCACACCTTATGTAGAGTACTTCTTAAGATTAAAATTTTCCTGCTCATTGTTGCAAAAACAAATGTAAAATCGTGACATGTTCTGGCTGACCTGCTGTCTGTTGTGATAATGCTTGCAATATGTGTTGACACTGTGATGTGCCTGTTGTGAGCAAAGTCGCAACATAAATGGTTTCATCTTGTAGTATTTGTATTTATAAACTGATTTTATGAAACAAGAACTGTGACCATTCAACCCTTCCATGAAAATAACCATTTTCTAATATTGAAAACACTGCTGTGAGCTGACAAACAAGACAGAGTGTAAGCCTCAGTGGCAAGTACAGCAAGGACGATTCGCCATAGACCGATAGGGAACAGCGGGCAAGCTCATGCTGTCTACTATAGGTAGGTGACAGCAGGCCATTTCTTATTACTGCGTTAGCAAGGAAAATTTGGCCTAACAGAACTTAAAAACTGCCACAGCAAGCAACAATTTAACAAGCTACAGTATTTGGTAAATGATGCCAAATCAAAGCTTTCACCATTTGACACAGAATATGCAGGATGACTGGAACGGCCTTATGACTATTTCTCATGACACAATTTCAGATGCTAGCACCAGGAATTGTTAAGAAAATTCCTGCGTTAAGTTTACTGCAGACCAGAGCTGGGTATCTGGCATTTTCACATCCTACATGCTGCAATTTCTGGACTATATCAACATGCCTTTTTGTTTGCTTTTGTTCTCCATCAGCTCTCCATAACACACACACACACACACACACACACACACACACACATACACACAAACACACACTATATGCACACACACAAACACACATATGTGTGCACACACACACATACACACCCACACATATGTATACACCACCCTTTACTTGCCTAAAAATAACCACAACCACAGAGATTTAGGTTTACAACCAGACCCAAAAAAGACTCTGTGTGTGTGTGTGTGTGTGTGTGTGTGTGTGTGTGTGTGTGTGTGTGTGGGTGTTTGTGTGTGTTAGTGCGTGTGTGTGTACATGTGTGTGTGTGTGTGTGCGCATGTGTGCAGGTTTGTGTGCTTATGTGTGCTTGTGTGTAGTGTGTGTGTGTGGTGTGTGTGTGTGTGTGTGTGTGTGTGTGTGTGTGCAAGTGCATGTGTATGCATGCATGTGTGTGTGCATGTGTGTGTGTGTGTGTGTATGCATGTGTGTGTTTGCATGTGCATGTGCGTGTGTGTGTGCATATATGTGTTTTGTGTGTGTGCATAAGTGTGTGTGTTTGTGTGGATATATGTGTGTGATTGTGTGTACAGATATGTGTGTTTGTGCGAGTGTTTGTGTGTATAATATATAAGCATAATAAACTGAAAATGGCATATAACAAATACTGATTTATTACAGACCTACAGACTTTGAATATATAAAAAAAATATTACGGTGTATTACGATCAGCCAATTCTGATCATAAGGAAAAACAAAATTTAAATAACAATGAAATCATGTGGAACCCAACAAAGATGAACACAACTCCCCACCATTCTTCCTGTCTTCGCGGCTTCTCTTATAAAAACAAAACTTCTTATTCATATAAGCAAGAAGAAAAACTTTCTCTGCAACATGGAGAGTACATAAAACAAAACGATCATTAATCAATGATATGTGACTAAATGATGGGTGCCTTGTATGGATCTCTGTCTAACACCCTCTCCGTCCTTTTCTTCCACTCTTCCCTCCCTCCCACCTTTTCCCACTTTCCAATATAAAAACAAATACAGACTACAGCGGGTAGGTGTCTGTTCCAGCTCGTCTAGAAAACATCTCAAAAGTGGTGTGTAAATCTTTAAAAAAAAAAACAGCTGCTTTCAGCTTTCAGGTAAGTAGACTCACTTTGTCAGCATGTTACCCATGAGTCAAAATGCAGTCATGCATTAAAAAATGACAATATCATGTAATAGTTGTTGATTAAGGGCCCCTAAACTCCATAAACTGAAAACTTAAAGCCAACTGATAAATATGAGGAGATTACTATTAATGGTGCACCGAATAGAGAATAACTGAATTAAGAAAAGATTTCCTTTCTGATCTCTAGCTTGAATTTATTCAAAAACTTGAAACTGAAGTGCTCTGGCTCACATGGACTCATAATCAGACCTGTAAGATTTTGTTTTTCAAACTTACATTCTTTTTGGCAGTTTTTTTTTTTTTTTTTTTTTTTTTTTTCTTCTAACTTCTTTTCTTCTTCTAAATCTTTCTATTTCATCTCAGATAAGTGATTTTCAATGTGTTACAATGTACCTCTTACCATGCAGCAATATCATACTTATATATGTGTTGCAATCTGCCGGCCTCTCTCTCTCTCTCTCTCTCTCTCTCTCTCTCTTACACAACTTATACAAAAAATGCATTTTCTTGTCTGTTACCCTTGGAAATACAGATTATCATCATCATCATCACCCTTTGACCATTTGCCTATACATACTATTATCAAAAACACATTTAGTAAGGCGTAAAATAAATATCAAACTCTAACATAATTCAACCTTAAGATTATTAAAAAACACAATAGTAAGGAAGATAAATGTAATATTCTAACATAAAACGGTAATAATGGCTAACATTTTCCTTTAGATTTTGCCAATTCCAATGCAATCGAATTAATCGAATCATGGGATGATGAGTCTCGACCAAAATACTTCGATGCCTGTTGCGTCACGATTTTTATTCAACACAGTTTTGCAGTGACCAGTTAGACTGAGTGCCAGTATTAACATCTCTGTAATTTAAATTCACAAAGAGAATACACGAAAATCAACTCTACAAGCTTGGAAAGAAGTTCATCAGTCGACAATATTAATTACTATCAATCCAATGATTAAGAAACGTTAAACATGCGTTTACCGTGCCATCCAATGGTGGGCCGTGCGGTCGTCCAGTGAAAAAAAAAAAAAATCACAGTAACATCAAGACAAAACGAAACAGTACGAACCTTTGAAAAACCTCAGAGCTATTTTGTATAAGTCATCTAAACTGAAGCCCCACTTCTGGATATATGAATTGTTTTTCTGGTCCTTTGATAGGGCATCTGCTGTCACTTGCAACTTCTTTACATCAAGCGTGAGAGCGTTTGCTGCAGCCATGTTCACAGCACTTAGCTAACGCAGCTGTCTGTGAAATTGTTGTTGTGGCCTCGTTTTTCCTTCGGATGCTGTATCGATTTTGTCGTCTGCTAGTTTTGCGCCCCCAAGCCTCTAAATGACTGTTTGGAAAGGTAGCATCCCGTATGCTTGTCCGAACATATACTGTCCGTCATGATTTCTTAAGAAAAAAAAGTTACCAATAATGATATATTCGTAGGTATTAGACGTTAGGCATATGCTTTCGGACTTATTTTTCGAAACTTGAATTCTACACGTGACTATTTGCACAGCAGCTGACAGAAGCACAATTCAGTGCAAATAACAAACAGGAAGAGCGACTCGTGGCAATTCTTGGTACCGTGATATGACAAAAACACGCCTATAAATTCAACAAATTCTGCATACGGCACCAATTCTCCAGGCACAGATGCAGATGCAACACAGAGCATATAAAAAGAAGTAATGAAGCAACATTTTAAAAGCCAAGCTTGCACATTACGTACTGCACTGCCTGCTACTCGCAAACAGCAACACCTGCTGCAGAAATGAACGAACAAAAGTTAACATTTATTAAAACCGAACACAATCTTTTGATGTTGAAGACTATGATAGAGATCGTATACTAAAAAAAAAAAAAAAAAAAAAAATCAGTAAACTTTGGTTTGACTCACAAGGGAAAAAAATCTGAAAGGAGGCGGGAAACAGTAAACAGTAATTGACAAGAAAAAAAAAAACATACACAAAAATGCCGTGTGCGTGCCTGCAACCTATGTGAACACAGTGCAGGCTTCCAGCTGGTTTGTTCGACAGATGAGAACAGTACGTCTATGGGTCCCACCCGAACCTTCGGGTGTATTTCTTTCTTCAACAGTGGATGACCAACAAGAAGGGTCGGCCTAACTCTTGCGCTTATCACGAGACAGTCATGCGCCCATAACGTCAAACGAAGGCTGCCTATGGCATCAAGTCGCCCAGAAGAAATCTAGAAACAAAGCACACAGAACAAAGAAGGAGACATGCCCAGAAAACAAACAAACAAACAAAAAGTTCCTTGTATGCCTTTATAGCCTACACCGGACACATGCACTCAACAACAAGAACTGTAAAAATGAACGAACACAAAACTGGCATGTATAGGCCTACCCTGTTGATCTTGAACACGGTCAAACAGAAAGCTACTAACACAGAAACAAACACAGGAAAACGTTGGTTTAATTGATAAAAAGGGAAATCTTAAATGAGGCAGAGAATAATAAACAGCAAATTATAAATAAGAAAGTTAATTCTTGTTCCCTAGGTACTCAGTAACCATCGTGATTATAAAACAAGAATTATCCTTCTTAAGCACTTTCATTTCAACCTCTTCACATTGCTCTCATCCTCGCTCGCACTTTCCCTTAAGTGTTCACAGATGATCAATTCAAAAGTTCTAGAAACAAATGGTTTGGGTTAGCCAATCAGTAAT
>JADBJO010000014.1:677500-690000 GCA_016801955.1 Conus betulinus
TCTGGAAAAATGATCACCAAACAGTTTTTATTCAATAACCTGGATACTGTCACTGCAAATGCCAGAAGCAAACACGTGGGTTCAGTGTGGCCTCATTGCTGTGGTCTGGTTTATCAACAGATCTCCGTTGTACAGGAGACTGCTGTGTCTAATAACTCGTGAATTTTCGTGTGCTGAGCTTCTCAGACAGCCTGCATGGTTTACGCAGCGGCCATTACAACCAGGTGCTGTGAGTATACTGAAGTGAGATTGCCATAAACTAGCCTAGATGATTACAGCTCCCAAGTTTCTACGTTGACAGTTGGCACACAGTTTGTGTTTAACTAATGTCTGGTTGCACTTATTTTTCAAACGCGAAAATACAGCACCTAACATATATTTTGAAGATGTATACATGATATCACTTTCTGGAAACAGCTCAGGAGGAGATAAAGATAGGTGTAACAGTCTTACTTTTTTTCGATCGAAACGAAAACATTATGCCAGTGCTGTGTGGAAATATATTTTTTAAAGATCTTATGACTTTTTCTCCACATTCTTATGTACAAGTAACATAAGAGAAGAAATGTCTAGTTATATGTGTTCGAAGAAGTAGGCCCTACTGATGATCAGATTTGAAACAGAAAAAATACATTTCTTTTGTTAGCATCACTTCCTCTAAATTCTCCGGAGACTGGCATTAGCGTACGCAATTGATTGAAACTGACGAACATTAAAACATAACACATTCTTAATTACAATTAAATTAGTAAACTCTCTCTCTCTCTGTGTCTCTCTGTGTGTGTGTGTGTGTGTGTGTGTGTGTGTGTGTGTGTGTGTGTGTGTGTGTGTGTGTGCCCAGCAGTCAGCTTTTGAAAATGCTTCGGAGAAAAAGTACCCTGGATTCTTTGATGTGTCAAAGAAGACTGCAAAGCAGAGAGCAACAATTATGGCCAGGGTACAACTCCCATGCAGTGGCAAGAAAATCAGCTGGTCTGCATTGCACCGGCATCAACAACTCTTACGACACAGAATGAAAGTATGCTCAGATGGAATACATTGCCCCGGATTAGTTTGGGCATGTGAAAAACAAATCGAAGTACCTGAAAAGGCTTCGAAAACCTCGAACTTCAGACAAATCACTAATTACTGAGACCTTTCCATAAGTGTGATGAAAGAGAACAATATTTGCACTGTATAGCATTGAAGAACTTGATTAATCATCTCTGCTACTGTTTGTGCCGGCTGCTACACTCTCCAAGCTTGTTGTCAGGTTGTCTTTGGTGACCAAAATCGTATTTACAAACCCTTTTCCTTCCCCATCCTCCCAGTGCCGACGGATTGTTGTAGGCCTGGCTTGGCGACCTGGGGCGGAACGTGGGGCTGCTATGTTTATCTGGACCATCCTTGCTTTGGGCTGTTGCTCTCCTTTCTGCTTTGTTCATGCGTTTGACTGCATACTCATTTTGTGTTGTACTGATATTCATAGTAACGAAGACGTATTTCTCCATTGTCAAAATTCATGTGAAATTATCTCCTTTCTATTCTCATCTGTAATCAATCTTTTCTTTTCTAGCTCTTTCCCTTGTGTGAACGAGTGCAAACTTTTCATTATGTTTTTCTAAATCGCATTTAAGCGTTATTCTCACACATGAGGGGTAGAGATGATGAGAACAATAGAGATGTGTATGCCAGCATGTTTTTTGATTGGACTCTCTGATGTATTATCATTATGATTACTATTATTCTTATTAGTATTATTACTATTGTTGTTGTTGTTGTTGTTGTTGAGATTACTTTCATTGTGGTTATCCTCGGTTAAAGATCAAGTTGTAGGCAAACTCTTTCCAGTCCGTCCAAACTCTAAAGTGTTTTTACCGTGAGCAACAGGTGGCCATAAAGAACAAACAGTTCTATGCCGATTCCACACGGACCACTCCTTTACACCTACCCGTATCTTTTACAACGTGAAGAAGTTAGTTCCGTTATGCATTCAATATGATGTACCATTTATAATAAAACATGTCTTACACACTGCTGGGACTTACATGACCTCAGACAAAAACACATTATAGCACATTCTATGAAAACCTTGCTCACAGGTGACCCAGCTGATGTGATTTTTCGGTTTCTAAAAGATACACATTTTTCAGCCAACATGAAATTTTACCAAAGAAAAATTTTAAAGCAATTTTAGCGTGCTTTTTTTTAAAGAAGTCTGTGTTACTGGACTGTGTGTGATAACAAAAAAATCTGTCTTAAGAGTTCGGCTGAAGAAATGACATCCCTGTGAGGGGAGATTGGGACTACTGGCGACAGGGTAAGTCGCCATTCCCTAAAACCCACGGCTTTTATCTTCATATTTCTTTCTGTTCTTTTCTATCCTTTGTGTTTGCATCATCCAGTCGACCTCAGAAACCATACTTGAACACATCAGCTCACGCAGCTTTTGCTTTACTGCAGTAACACCTGGGGTTTTGGAGTGAGGACACACACACACACACACACACACACACACACACACACACACACACACACTGTTGGCCCGCTAGAAAGTTCTTATATCAGAAGTAGTTGTCTGATGCATTAACCAGGCTAGTACAACACCGTCGATGCATTTCGCAGCTCCTCCTCACTTTAAACAAAGTTACTGCGCAAGTAACTTCTGTTATCATCAACATCCATCCCATTCACCTCAACCCTATTTCATTCCCAAATCCCGTGGCGATGGGCTAGTGACGAAGCGGCAGGTGTGGGTACACTGGCAGACCCGCAAACCCGCACACAAGCGGCTTAGACTACAGGACCAGTTCTCCGATGGTCTTGAGTAGCAGTGGAGTTGGGCAGCTGCCTGAGTGACTGAGCGGCCCTTTGTAGGATAGCACTACTCATCTCCATAGCATGAGAAGGGACTAGAAAAGGTATCCTAAACATTGCCTGCTCCATTCATCCCTGGCCAGACTGCCACAGCTGGGAGAGAACCCTATAACAGCGAACGAAACTGAAACAAGATGCAAAGCGTATAAACGTGCTCCTAATACAGTGACAGAGGGGAGACAATTTCCAGTTAGTGGAAGAAAAAATCGACAATGTGGTGGTTATTTCCCTTATCGGACTTTTTTTTTTTTTTTTTTTTTTTTTTTTTAACTATCATTTATAGCCGTTAGCAACGGTATTCTAGTAAAACAAAACATCGGGCATCATCCGTGACCCATACTAAACATACATACAAATTTTCAGAAAGATCGGCCCAAAAGTTTTGCCTGGAGCGAGTGGAACACATTTTAACCACAGACAGACTAGACATACACTACACAGACAGACAGCATTTCTTCGTCCCCATTGTAAAGTACTACCCGTACTATAAAAACTGGGGGTACAAACAGATTAAGACGAGACGAGGACTGTTTCTCTCATCATGAGCACACGGAGTGTACGCACCCTCCAAGATAGAAATGATGCAAACAGGCCTAGGAGAACAGCTCTAATTGGAAAAGTACTTGCCCGGAAAAGAACTCGCCCGGAATTACAGTGACATCACCGCCTTGAGTTAAACTCGGCCTGCGGGACAGGGCAAACTTAGTGAAAGAGGCTCTGGCTATACCTTTTTTTTATTTGAGCGGAAGAGGAAGTGAAGAACGACTAGAAGCTATGTCGGCTTTGCACTGAAGACAGTTTTTGTTGGCAGACTTCTGGAAAAAAGGGAGTGAACGATAGGCTGATTTCCATGAAACTCCCCCTTCATTTGGAAAGAAACACCTGACATTATCAGTGCCTATGCGCCAACCATGGCCAACCCAGATGATGTGCAGGACAAATTCTACGAGGATCTTAATGGTGTCATTGCTGCTGTTCCGAAAGCAGATAAGCTCGCCATATTTGGTGATTTCAACACTAGAGACGGTTCTGACAGCGACTCCTGGGAAGTTGTCACAGGCAAACATGGAATAGGCCACTACAATAGCAATGGTCTCCTGTTACTACTCCAGACATGTGCTGAGTTTGAACTGCTGATCACCAACACAGTCTTCAGCGTCCCTATCTGTAACAAGACATCATCGATGCATCCTCGCTCCACGCATTGGCATCTCATTGACTACGCCATTGTCAGGAAGATGGGTAGGCAGGATGTAAGAGTCACGAAATCCATGTGAGGTGCCGAATGCTGGACTGACCACCGTCTCTTAGTTAACAAGCTTAACATCTGGATCTGACCCAAGAGACGCCCCCAAGGCAAGAAGGTTCCAAGACGTCCTAATGTCACCAAACTGAAAAACACCAGAACAAAGCAATTATTTCTAAATGCTCTGTAAGAGTGCTTGGAATCTGCCTCTCTGGGCAACCAAAATGTTGAATCCAAGTGGTCGACCTTCAAGGAACTGGTCTACAACACTGCTACAGAGGTCTTAAGACCAGCAGGCAAAAAACATAAGGATTGGTTTGATGAGAATGGCGATAACATAAAACTACGATGTGGCAGCAGGATACGATCCCTCAGGAGTTCAAAGATGCATTCATTATCCATTTGTGCAAGCGCAAAGGGAACATCCAGGCTTGCAACAACCACCGTAGCATATCCCTCCTATCTACAACAGGCAAGGTACTTGCCAGGATTCTGCTTTACCGCATTATAACACAGCTCGAGGAGCTACAGTTTTCGCCAGAGAGTCAGTGTGACCTCAGAAAAGACCGAGGAAACAGCGATATGATATTTTCTGCTAGCCAGCTCCAAGAATAATGTCAGGAATAAAATGCTGATCTGTTCTCCACCTATGTCGACCTGACCAAGGCCTTCAATACTCTCAGTAGAGAGGGCCTATGGAAGATCATGGCCAAACATGGATGCCCACCGAAATTCGTCACCAAGGTGCCGCAGTTCCATGATGGAATACAGGCCCAACTACAGGATTGGTGTAAAGTAAGGCTGTGTTTTGCACCCACTCTGTTCAGCATCATATTCTCTGCAACGCTGACTGACGCTTTCGGAAAAGGAGACGTAGGCATCTACATCAGATTCAGAACAGAAAAAAAAAACAGGAAAGCTGCTCGACCTCAAGAAGCTCCAGGCTAAAACTAACGTTATGACAGACATCATTGAGGACTTTCTGTTTGCTGATGACTGCACCCTCAATACTGGCTCAGAAACAGACATGAAGTCCAGCATCGACAAGTTTTCTGTAGCCTACGCCAACTTTGGTCTCACCATTAATTCAAAGAAGACGGAATTTTTGCATCAACCCGCGCCAGGCAGACCCTATGTAATGCCTAACATCACAGTCAATGATGTGAGACTCACTGCGGTAAGTAAATTCCCCTACCTTGGCAGCACATTGCTCAAGAACATGACCATCGACGATGAAGTGAACGTCAGTATAGCAAAAGCAGTGCAACCTTCGGCAGCCTACACGCTAATGTTTGGAACAGAAGAAGAATCAGTCTAGAGACCAAGCTAAAAGGGTGTACAGAGCAGCTGATTTCTCCACACTCCACTAAGCATGTGAAACGTGGTCAGTGTATCAATGACATACCAAGAAACTGAATCATTTCCACACAACTTGCCTCACAAAATGCCAGTCACAGAGGTGCTTGACCAAACAGGCTTACCTAGCATCCACACTACCCTGAAACTATCTCAGCTTCGATGGGCAGGTCTTACAACTCCCATGCCAGACCACCGGCTACCCAACAGACTCTTTTATGGTGAACTGTCAAAAAGGAGTGCGTTCACATGGAGGTCAGAAGAAACGCTTCAAAAAGATACTCTCAAAATATCCGTGAAAACGTTTAACACCAACCCCGACAAATGGGAACAAACTGCTATGGATCGAGCTAGATGGCGCTACTCTATCCTCAAAGGTGCCAATTTATGAAGAAAAAGGATGACAGCTGCAGAGCAACAAAAGAGACAGTCAAGAAAAGGCCAAGTCAGCATTCAAGATGAGGTCTGTCACATACCCTGTCCAAGCTGTCATCGCACATTCTGTGCACGCATCGGCTTAATCAGCCACCTGCGTATTCACAAATCGTCTCGCCCCCTTCAACCTCAAAATCACTGAAGTGGTCCTCGTCTACTCGACGGACGGACGAATGAACGAATATCTATCGATATGTTCCTGTTCGTCTGTCAACACCCCCCCCCCCCCCCCCACACACCCACACACACTTCTCTTAATCCCCCTCTCTCTATCTGATAAGACACTGTCTCTGTAATACGCTTTTTCAAAACATTTTAACACATACGAAATACAATTATGAAAAATATGTCAGTATGTGTGCGCGCGCGCGCGTGTGTATGTGTGTGTGTGTGTGTGTGTGTGTGTGTGTGTGTGTGTGTGTGTGTGTTGTGTGTGTGTGTGTGTGTGTGTGTGTGTGTGTGTGTGTGTGTGTGTGTGTGCACGTGCACGTACAACTATACTTGCTACTCTGTATATGATTTGTGAGATGTAAATAAAAATGCAAAACCAAACAACCAAAAGAACTTGAAAAACAAGGAGAGAAGGAGAGAGAGAGAGAGAGAGAGAGAGAGAGAGAGAGAGAGAGAGAGAGAGAGAGAGAGAGAGTTCCTAAAGTGTCCGTGACATGTCATAGCTTAATATATGAACAATTTACACGTAAATGAAAGACACATATTAAATACATAAGTCAAATATGGAGAGAGAGAGAGAGAGAGAGAGAGAGAGAGAGAGAGAGAGAGAGAGAGAGAGAGAGAGTTTTATTTATGCTGTTCTTTAAAAAAAAAAATTCTGTTATTGTTACAAAGGAGAGAGAGAAAGAGAGAGAGAGAGAGAGAGAGAGAGAGAGAGAGAGAGAGAGAGAGAGAGAGAGAGAGACATAATCTGCTCATTCTCAGCTTCGTCTTAGACGCACTCTTTCGAACAGAGATAAAAATGCTGTGAAAATAACTGAACTGAATATTTCTTAGACATGCTCAAAAGCATACAATTTCTTGGACAGAAACACAAATCTAAGATTTAAGCAAGAATTAGCAGCGTCACGTTTTGGCTTCTAGATCTGAACTTCTCAAAAACAACAACAACAACAAACAACAAAAAAACAAACAAAAACCTCTGGTGGGCGTAGAATGCCATCAGCACCATCCTCTTACACGATGCAGTCATTATCCTCCTTAAAAGATCAGTAACATTCATGGATCTGGAACCACACCGACAACTGTAGGTTTTGCAAGTGCTGCAAATGTCTAGTAGGTACTGGGCAGACGCTTCCGTAACTGAAGATGTTGAGATCATGGAGGACTCTGCAAGCTGGGATTCCGACGATCCCTTCTCCTGTGGTCTCAAGATTTCTGTAACACTCCTACTGAGCTCAGAGATTTCTTGCAAACTTTGAGCACTGAAATAGACATATAAACAATATATAATAACAATAATGATGATAAAAAGATAGTAATAATAATTATGAAAATAATGATAATGGTGATGATGATCAAAAATTCGACATGATCCCTGGTTCGTACACGCGCTGTGAAGGACGCTTGAGCCGCTAGTAATCTCAACAGCCCTATACGCAACAAGGTAGAGCTGCTGTAGATGGGCCAGTCTTTTCTGCTATATACCAAGCATTTCTCTGGTCTACCTCAAGGTCAACTACCTTTCACTATATCTTGTGAAATGGTCTGTGACAGTGAGTGGCGGCAAATAATACATTCCCGTAGCACGCAAGCTTAAAAAGTGAGAGTAGAAATTCTTCTCTGCTAACTTTATATTGACCTGGTTCCCAACATTCATATGTTTGATGTTCCCTATATGATACTCAGAGAATCCTTCTAAAGCCACTGTTCTAAGAATACCTAGCTTTATGCTTGGAATCTTTTGTCACTGCATTCCTAAACGAGAATGGAGAATGTAAACAGAGATTTCTAGTTTACACTTCACTGAGAAACGAATAAATGTGGTTGTCAAGATGACTCCCAGTCTTACCATGAGGGATATAGCCAAAGTGAGCACCGTTTTGATTGCTTTGTTGAGCAGCCATCCTTGGTCAGAATGATATCAAGATACTGGAAGTGATTTTCTAAGAGTACGAGTCCGAACAACGTTATATGAATGTCAAATATTGTCTGGAACTGTTGACTGAGGTTTTGCATTTCTATGAGCTATCTCCCGTAGCGTATGAGAGCCTGGGGAATTTCACAACGTTTCGTTTCGTTTCGTAGTACGTTTTGCATCGTGTGCATTCTTAGATTTTGATATACTCAAGATACCTGCGTCTCAGTTTTGGGAATATGAATACGACAACGTCGGGGAAAAGACATACTGGAGACCTCCTGCCAATCTTTGAAACTGTGAGTACATTTGATGTTTCTTTTGATACATTCTGTTGCTGTTTTTCCACACACATAAGGTTAAGGCACAGTTTTTACTTTGCTAATGTCACAACAATATTGTTGACTCATTGCTCAATTGAAAAACTCCACGCACTGTATGAAGAAGACTTCTTGTTGTTGCTGCTGCTGTTGTTGTTTTACAATTTAAGTAATTGGCTTGCGGAGGCAGGCCGATGTATTTCTAGTGGAACAGGCCACAACAAACTGACTCCAAGTGCCCGAAAACATCTCAATGTGTCCCGATGTGTCTCATAACTCCCCTGTTTCAAACTTGAAGAAACGTTAATACGCTGCCAAACGAAAGCAGTAAACACTCCACAATACAAACTCGACCGCGTTTCGACCTCTTTAGTCTTCAAGACTAACGAAAACAAACCATGAACAGGCAATCACTTATCTCCTCACACTGGACAAATGGAAACGAGGCTGCTGAGAGGGAAAAACACGGGCTTACATACGTCTACGTAATGAGACATCTCGCACACTTGAGACGCGCATCTCTGAACACTTGGCTGACATCCGCCATCATCGGCCCAAACCAGTCGCTTTACACTTCAACCACCCTCAGCATAACATCACCCTTGTCAAAATCCTGGCACTGGCAATCACGGAGTGACAACTTTGAGCGAACATAGCAGATATCATTTTATTGCCAGGCTCGGGACCCTCTACCCACATGGCATCAACATCCAAAAGTAACGTGTGCCTGTCCACCACAACCACACCAGCCCTCAATACCTCCACAGGCGCACTAGCATACGACTCCTATTTTTTTTTTATTCCATTCCATACAAAAGTTACAGCTATTTTCCTTTCCTCTCTCCCCTCGTTCTCCCCATTTGCTGCATCAATCAATCTATTCTTCCTCATATACCTATCCACCCCCCCTTTTTCTCACTTCTTTTCATTCAGCTAAATGTACGAATTCTTTTACATGTCATGTGTTGTGTTTCCTTAATTCTTTCCTGTGCATGTGTGTGTGTGTGTGTGTGTGTGTGTGTGTGTGTGTGTGGTGTGTGTGTGTGTGTGTGTGTGTGTGTGTGTGTGTAGTGTGTATGTGCCCCCCCCCCCCCCCCCCCTCCCAATCCTTTTTTTTCTCCCCTCCCTGTTCCAATAGTATTGTTAGCTTATCACTCATTGGTCATTTCTGTTCCTTTCCATCCATTTTTTTTCTTCTAACTAACTATATCATTATTGTTACTATCATTATTATTGTCTTCACTATTATCACTATTAGTACTATTATCATCACATTCTCCCCCCGTTCCAGTAGTCCTGTTAACTCTTTAGTCATTGATCACTTCTATTCCTTTCCACCAACTGTTATTACTAACACTACTTTTTTAACAAATTACTATCACTATTGTTGTCATCTCTATCATTATTGTCATTACCATCATCATCACCATCGTGACTATTGTTACTGTTGTTGTTGCTCTGCCATCACGCTCATAATTACTATTGCCCCCTATTTTACAAATCCTATCACCATCAGTAGTAGTGTTACTTAACTAGAAACAAAACGAACAAAACTATTATCATTATCATTCTAACCATTATTAGTATTAACATTACTCTTACTGTCAACATTATCACTATTATGATTACTGTTACTGTTATCTTTATTGCTAATATCAATATTTTACCACCATAATCATTAGCACTGTTGTTACTACCATCATAAGTGTTATAATTATTACACATACTATTCTCATAATGCATTAGAATATTTCTTGCATTTCACCTAGAATCTTTTTAATTTCCTATATTATGACTATCAATTATCTTATGATTATGATCATTATTATTACAATGATCATGATTCTGATCATGGTCAGCTATTAACATATTTCTTAGCTTCTTTCTTTCTTTCTTTTCCGTGATCTGTATCCTCTTCTTCTCCTCTTTGTTCTTCCTGTTCTCCCCTCACTCTTCTGTCTTCTTCCTCTCCTCTCTTCTTTCATTATTGTTACGATCATCATCATCATCATCATCATCATCATCATCATCATCATCATCATCAAAATCGTCATCACCACTATTACTGTGTCTACTAGAACAATGTTGTTGAACAACCCTCTAACCCTCTTCTTTCTTCTCCCCTTCTTTCAGTATATTTACTATTATTACTAAAATCAATGTCATCGTATCATAACTAAAAGTACTGATAGTAATGATCTCTTTGTCATTTTTAAAAATATCTTTCATCAACATTACCATTACTATTATTATTACTATTATCATTTTTATCATCATCATCATCATCATCATCATCATCATCATCATCATCATCATCACCCAGTTTGAGGAGGTAAGTGATTGCCTGTTCGTGCTTTGTTTTCATTGTATTGAATGTCTTTTGTCCTGCCCGAAGAAGACCAAAAAGTTGAAACGCATCGTGTTGTCTGGTAATTTGTTTTTGTTTCTTTCGTTTGGCGGCTTACTAACTTTTCTTTAAGTTAGTTCAGTTTCCACCTGCAGTCATCTAACTTTGAACCCTCCCTCGTTTCAATAAGGAGCTCTGCCCATCCTTTTGTTACCAAAGTGTCTAAACTATTGTTTTATCAAGAACTATCAAAATAGTTTGTTAGTTAAACAAATGAAAGACAAAATAAGTCTTACTCGAGTGCACATGCTCGCATTTTCGAAAAAGTAGAAAACGAAGTGCGTAACTGTCTATAGTTGTGATTATGCTGCACTCTTCTCTCTCTCTGACATAAACACGTGTGGTGCTAGCGCAGACATTGTTCAGTTACATATGCAAGTCCTGACAAGCGCATTGGGTCAGGCAACTGCTATGTCTTATCCTAATATTGTCATTATTCATTGGTTTTGTTATGTAGCGGTAAACTCCGGGTTAATGGCGTAGCGTATGTGGCGTAGCGCACGTGGAATAGTCCGCTCGCTGTGACACCTCCTTGATGAGAGTGAAACACATGCCTATGTGGATGGTCATGTTTTTTTTTATGTCCCATGAATAAAGAACTCCGGGGCTTTCTGGTTCAGAGGTGAGTCACTCTAATATATATCTAAAGACTTGCAACTGGATTTGGTTCAACAAATCTGGGCGTATAGGACGAATGATGTTTTCAGATTCCGAGAAAAGGTGAATCTGTTAGTTACCTCTGGGGAAAGATGTCGGTTTTTTAAAGCGAATATAAAATTCGCTGTGTCAGATAACAGAAAAAAGTGAATCTGTTAGTTATCTCCTGGGAAAGAGATTGGTTTTTGAAGCGAATATAAAATTCGCTGTGTTAATTTTCAATTCGCTGTGTTATTTTCTAGAGTAGAAGCATCAGCAAGATCTAATAATCGGAGTTGATTATTAAAAGTGAAGGATCATAATCTTAAACTTGCTTTAATAGTTTAAGAAATGGATGTGTAAATATGCTACTTCGTTAAAAAAAAAGTTTGATGTCTGTTTTTTTACGGGAAATACATAACGGGACAAATTAGAAAGAAAATGTGAACTACTTTTTATCACTGCTAGCTAACTCATTTTCTTCCTGGTTTGCTTCTTCCAGATGTCCAGTCCAGCAATTCGACGACATCTGCCGATCTCCGATTCTCATGAATGCTGTTAAGCCCATGTCCAGCACGGTCGGCGTTGGTGAGACTTGTCTGCTCTCAGCATGTCTAGGGTAGTTCAGGAGGATGTGTTCTGTCATATATTCCTCTCGACGGGGACACTCACCCGTCTGTCCAATGCCAGATTTTGAATACACGTCATGGCACAGGCGATTGTGGCCAGTTCTCAGATGGAAGATCTTCATCTGCTCCAATCACTGATCCGACTGCCTGCATAAAGTGTCTTCAGAATGCATTTTTCAGCTCCCCAATGCGCTCTACCCGTTTCCTCATGATCACTAGTCTCAGTCTGGCCCTGCCGCAGCACTTTGTAATTTGCTGCTTCCAAGTGAGTCTGTGATCAAAGGTAGGTGGATATGAGATCCTCCGCAAGTCTCTGACTATTCAGGATTGGCATACTCCATGCCTCTTGCTAGAAATGCTTAACGCTGTGTAGGCTGTAATGGTCGTATTAACAGAGATTTGAGAGTTTTTTTTGCTCCAAGAAGCAGTCTCGTTGAGTACAGTCCCAATGTACACAGGGATGGAAGAAAGGTGCTCGTCAGAGCACCAGAATACTTCATCATCTGCATGAATCGCTCCTTGGACT
>JADBJO010000014.1:692500-742500 GCA_016801955.1 Conus betulinus
TCGGTTTTGACATATACTCATAGGTCAGTGTTCTGTTCTACACAAACATGTATGTAGATGTGTCTACACCCTTGATGAATCTATATTTGGAAAGAATACCAGGTGAACTTGCACATTCCCCCTATTTTCAACCTAAAAAACAATTTGTAATGATACAATGTTGTTGGGGTCTTTTTGCGTTTGGTTCTAAAACAGCCCTGAAAGGGGTAAATATGAAAAACAATGGCAAATGAAAATGAAACTTCACTTTGCCAAACACCAGCACATGTAAACATATACAAATATATCCCTCATTACTACATCGTTTGGCGGTTTTTCCGATTCAGTCATGCGACTTTACGGTTTCGATCTAAACAAGTTTCCGGTGCAGAGCAAAAAAGGGCTGTTTAAAGACTCTGATGAAAGAGCCGCAGCTTACTGTATTAGCAGATAAGACGCCTCAAAACAAACACCTGAGTTACTCCATTTGCTGCCTGAAAGTGGAGATATTACATGAAAACAAAATGGTCCACAAATTGGATGCGCCGACAAGAAACGCAAACTGGTCCCATTCAGAGACGTCGTATATACAGAAGACACCTTATCAGAAATTCTTATGCCAGCCAGAAATACGAAACGTCTGGATGAAGAAACTCAATCTTAAGTAACAGAGGAGGATGCGTGAAAATTTTGAAAACAAAATTCAGTGCCCTCGGCAAACCAACATTCAGCAAGGAGGAATAGGAACAATTGAAAAACGCTGTTTCTCCTGAGACCCCTGCCAAGAGCGCCTGAAACCCAGGGCACTCAGGGCACTCACTGTGGACAAAGAAAAAGACACTTGGCAGCATTTGAAAGAAAACTTTCTGGGACCCTCAGACCACAGCACTACTTGAAATTCAGGACTGAGTGTGGCGCAACGCCAGGTATAATGTTCAGTGATAAGCCGGCAACACTGGATAAAATAAAGAAAGGGGTTAAGAAAACACGAGCTAGATCATTGCCTGGGCCTGGTGGTATACCTTACCTGCCGTATACAAAGTGTCCCAAACTTATGTTGCACAAACTGTTAAGGCGAGCTGAGACGAACTTGATTATCAGCAACACATAGATGATTACTGACGAGTAAACGAGTAAAGATCCCGCTCACACCAATATCAATTCTGAAAATCAGAAAAGAAGTTTCTTTGTCAATGGCAGCTATGCTGACTTCATACCTGACAGAAAATGAATGTCAAGATGTTTAAGTCCTGCAAGAAGGCAACCTTAAAGTGTTTGGTTGTATGGGGCATTCCACGATCATTTGGAAAGCATTCTGAAAAAAAAAAAAGCAGAGAAGATGGACCTCAATGTGGTGTGGCTCAATTTTCCAAATATGTAGGGATCAGTCCCATACAAGATGATTCAACTGGGTGCTTGAGATGGATGCAGCTGTTTCAGTACCTTTTGAGTTGGCATTGGAGGTCGGTTTTGGCGGAGGTTGTGAGAGATCACGGAAACAAATGGATACTAAATACCTTCTGCACAACCTTCACGGACAACATAACAGTCATTTCAGCTATCAAGATCAAACACACAAGAAGTAGTCTCAACCAGAATGATTTTCAAATTGAATAATTTACCGGGTCTTTTTC
The DNA here is from genome assembly GCA_016801955.1 of Conus betulinus. NCBI lineage: Eukaryota > Metazoa > Mollusca > Gastropoda > Neogastropoda > Conidae > Conus > Conus betulinus. The sequence goes on from JADBJO010000014.1 coordinate 694,114, forward strand.
TGTGGAAAAAGAAAATAGCTGAAACAGTCACGTTGACAGAAGCAAACCATGCAATTCCACAACAACAGAAGAAACAGTGAAGAACCTCTCGGAAGGCGGTTTGATAATTCCTCGACAGAACCAAAGAAGTAAAAAGCCAAGCGAATGTCAGAAGAAAGCAAACACTAGTAATGCGTAAACAGTTGATGACAAAAATCCTCTGTCCTTTTCTGGTATAGGACATCAGCACTTGCATCGTGAGATCAATGCAAGCCAAAATTTATATGCAGACAAAAAAAATGATTGGTTCCCACTTCGTCTCACTAGCATTGCATCTACTGTCGCCAAACAGAGCTGAAACCACCCATGGAATCATTCTCAAGCTGTACAAATTAGGAAAACTACTGGGGGCAAGGTTGTGAGGTCATTCAAGTCCAAGATAAAGATGGCAGAAACTGAAAATACACTACGGACTTTCAAAGGAAATCCTGTAAGTATGGATATATCGGGACACATACAAAACCAAAAGTCATGGACTGGGATCAACTGAAAAGAGATAATGGTCTAAAGAAAAAACGAAAGCAAACAGAGATACAGTAAGATATGAGGGTAAAAGGAGGAGACGAATCAAGAAAGTCCAGAAAGCAGTCCACTAATGCCAGAAAAGGCCATGGATAAAATGAGAAAACGTATTCGAAAGGAAACTCAGCTGGAATAAAATCTGGCTTATGGTTGCTTTTAGGATAAGCTTCATCCTCAGATCTGTAAATAACCCTCTGCCCTCGAGCACAAACTTGATAAAACAGGGGAAATCTGATGAACTTCTGTGTCCGCTCTGGTACACTAAACTCAATAAGGCAAGTCTTGAGCTCATCAAAAACAAGCTAACCCCGCACATGTGGCTGGGCTGCTGAAATCACAATGCCACCTGAAACTCCAGCGCAGAACAACAGAAAATGTGGAATGGGATTGGATTAGTCCTTTATTTATTAAAATAAATAATTATAAGGCACTCACTTTGCAGCATGATAACATAATGGAAGAAGCACACATCATCAAGACGGAGAAGAATGTCAGTTCAGCCAGCAGCTTAATGAAGATCTGGCTTTCAAGCCAAAGTCCTTATCATTGAGGTTCGAGCCAGGAAAGTTGTAGGTTCACCTACATCTGATTTTGTGATAGAGCACCTGATTTCAGGGAAGAAGAGAGCCAAAGCCCCAAGGCAATAGCAAAAGGGGCTGAGGAAAATTCGAGCTAGGCCTGGTCGAGAAAGAATAAAAGTGAACTTCATAATGCTTAAATCGCACCACTTACAGCAGGGGCTCGACAGCTAAGTAGTTCAGACATCGTCACAAGTGTGGGATGGGTTGGAGTAAAGGTGCATGGACAACTGTGGGTGGAGACGTGGAAGGGTTGGCTGTGATGAGCTTTCATTAGGTGTTCTGGGGTGAAAGTGCATGCGCGTGCTGCCAGCAACCTAGTTCTCACAGATGTTTTGCTCTCATTCACAACCGATCACAACCTGTTAAGAAAAAGGCAATTAATAAATCACAGGTTACTATTCAGTGACATATCGTCTGGGGATGGCCGGAAAAGTCATCAAAATTCATTGTTTTGAGAGGTCTGCTTTTGCCAGCGTCTGTAATTGTAGAGCAAACTTGAAATTTACTTTTCACATCACACCCCTCCTCATACACACAAACACGTGTGCACACACATGCACTGCACTGACAACTGAAACAGGATGATTACATAGTCTAAACTTTGTTTACACCTGTGAGTGCAAAAAAAATAATTGTTCTGTTCCTAACGACCACTGGAATTAAGTCCCAAATTTAGTTTCTCCTCCCTTGGGCAGGGTGGCAGTTTTTTTTTTTAATTAATCATCGTATCAAAACTCACCAATTTATGGCTCTTGCGTCCTAACCCACCGGACAATTTTTCAGGCTTTGAAAAGTTACTGTTATAACTTCGTGAAAAAAAAAACAACAGACAGACAAAATAAGTACAAAAACTGCATACAAAAGTATCCGAAAAGGTGGTCTTGGACTACCGGAATTGAAAATGTTTGATTCTTCATTAGATAATTAAATCTGGATGTGTCTACTAGCTGGACAGATGAAATACTCATAAAAATTCAACGTTAAAGTTCTTTATGAAGACAGGGGATGCTTCAGAACTCGCTTTGTTTTCTGCTGTTTCTGTCAGAGATCTGTTTATACCGAAATGTGTTGGTGCTAAGAGCAATGCATGACGTCTCATCACATACAAACTGAAGATGTAAGGTAGCCTTGAGGTTGTGTTTGTTAACTATTTCGAATTTTTGTCTTATTATTGAACACACACACACACACACACACACACACACACGCACGCACGCACGCACGCACGCACGCACACACATACTGACCTCGTTTCCTTTTCATTCCAACGTACATGCAAACTGCTGCAATGATCGCAGCGCCAGCCAAAAAAGGGGCCACCACGATTCCAACCAGTTTTCCTGTCACAGATCTACGATTTGAGTCACTGCTTCTGCCATACAATCACAGTGGTCATCATTTGTCACGTGACACACGAACTAAACCCATCACTTGTCACATGCAATAGCTGACAAGTTCCCTGTCACTGACAACAATACTCACCAACTGGCATGTCACGAATACAGCCAAGTATTGTCTTGTCACACAAAGACCATAAATCCAACTAGTTATCCTGTCACAGGACAATGCTAAACAATTGTCCTGTCGCAAGAAACAATTCCTGTTGTCTTGACACGGAACCACAATGCCAATCAGGTTTCCAGTCACAGAACTCAAAGGTCACTCAAGTGCCCCGTCACAGATCACAGATCACAGAACAACACCAACTAGATTTCCTGTCACGAAACCATAATGTAAATAGATTGTCTTGTCGAAGAAGAATTTACACACGCACGCACGCACGCACGCACGCACGCACGCACGCACGCACGCACGCACGCACGCACACACACACACACACACACACACACACACACACACACACACACATACACACACAGAAATATCACAGGGTTTTCAACATTTTGGAAGTGAATTCTAATGCTAACACCAAGCGTTAGCCAATCTGTTTCCATATGCCAACAACATGAAGCAACTGTTCTCTCTCTCTCTCTCTCTCTCTCTCTCTCTCTCTCTCTCTCTGTCCTCCCATGTCATCAAAAGGAGATGTACCATCTGTAATTCTGTGGTAGTCTCACCACCAAAGGTTCAAAAACAGAAGGCACACCAACACGACCCAGAGAAGGACAGAAGATTAAAATGAGGAGAAAACATTATACGGTGATAAATAGTTATCGCACAGACACAAAAATGACTACGTAAGAGTGATAACTGTCAGTAGAAATCTCTAAGCAGTATTTGAGCATTCATTTATGGACTCGAGGGACGTCAAAAGTAGTCAACAGTCAGAGTGTTCAGCTCTGACGTTTCATATCCCAAGCAATCTCTGTTACACCACTGCTGACACAGCTAAGGATAGTGCAGAACAGTCTTTACATGGATTCCTATGGGGTGCTATCTCCCACTGACTGACCAAACAATTTATTGAATAAATAAACAGTGGAGGAAAAGAAGTACAGACTAAAAATTCTTCCATCTGTAAAGCAATAACTTTATAAAGAAAGAAAAGAAGGGGGCGGGGGAGAGGTGGGGGTAGAAAATGGAATAAAAAGAGGACGCTGGAATATGAATACAAAATTCATGTGCTATAATAAGCAGATCACCACAGGCCATTTTGAAAACAGAACCATATGTATTGCCTGCTCAGTGGCGCCTTTCGTTCGCTAATTTGGACTCATCAGAAGGACTGGCCCATTGCGTGGGTCCTCCCTTGACATCAAAAGGAGATTATGGTACCTATAATTCTGCAGTATTCTTACTATCAAGGTTTAAAGAACAGAATCAAATGGCACCCAAAACAGCCAGCAAAGGACGGGAAAGGAAATTGAGAAAAAAGCACTATAAAAAATAAGTTGCATACGGCGAAAATGATTAATTAGAGACAAATCAGTTTGGTGAGAGAAATCTTTGAGCCTGTGCTTAAGGATCCATTGCAGAATACAACAGGGGCTGAATGGTGTTAAAGACAGAATGGGTGTTAAAGACAGACTGTCGACTGTCTAGCAGCCAAAGCATTGCCATTCACATCAGAGCGGACGGTAGCAAAGAATTATGAGGAACAGCTTTAACTCGGGATCTCATTACAGATGCAATTTTCTAGTGAAAGACCATACAATAATATATTAAACAAACAAATAGTGGAGGAAAACAAGTGTATGATAACCATTTTTCCGCCAATAAAACAGTCACTTTGCACAGATTTAAACGAAAGAAAAAAAAAAGAAAGGGAGGATGAGGTGGGGGTGTGAGGTAGAAAGACAATAGGAATAGAAAAGATGGTGCTAGAATGAATATGTAACATCTTTCTCTAGTAGCATACGGGATCATCATATTGCCTGCTCACAGTCCTTTCCATTGCTGATTCGGACTCATCAGAGGAATCCCGACTTATCATCATATTGGTGGTCCTCCTTTGGCATCAGCAAACTTAATTCTGTGGTATAATCCCACCAAGCTTTAAAAAAATCCAATGGCACCTCAATGCAGCCAGTGAAGAGTAAAACTTCACATCATTATAAAGAGTGATTGATATAGAAGGGAATCTTGGAGTTATGATTGGGGATCCATTGAAGGATATAAGTGAGATCAATAGGTGTCAACAGTCAGGGTGCTCAGCTCTACTGTTTAATAATCCAAGCATTGAGGAGAGGTCAAAATATGCCAAGTCAGTGTGCTCAGTACTATTGTTTCATAACCTAAGTCAGAAACGCCAGTGCTAACGGCACGTAAAAACTGTACAGAACAGCCTTTACTTTGATTACGAAAGAGATATTAATTTGCCACCAATTTATCAAACAGTCATATGTCATATTTACCTACCTAGGAAGCATCGTCAACAAGACAGGAGGTACTGATGATGACATCAGGGCCAGAATAACCAAGGCAAGATTTGCTTTCACCACCCTCAACCCATCTGGAGGAGCGCCAACGTCCACCTTCACACCAAACTGAGACTGTTCAACACCAACGTGAGACCTGTGCTGCTGTATGGCTCGGAGACCTGGAGACTCACCAAAGGGCTGGAGTACAAGTTGCAGGTCTTCATCTACACATGCCTGCGGCGGATCCTCCGCATCAGGTGGCCTGACAGAATTGCGTATGAGGAGCTATGGCGCCGGACAAACCAGAGACGAATCGGAGACACCATCAGAATCCGAAAGTGGAAGTGGATCGAACACATCCCACGCCGAGGCCCGGACAGCATCACACGGTAGGCACTGAACTGGAACCCTGAAGGAAAGAGAAAGCGAGGCCGCCCAGTGACAACTTGGCGTAGGACGCTGGACAGTGAGCCGATTACCATCAAGCTGTCCCGGGGCGAGGCAAAGCGGGCAGCCCAAGACCGCACACGTTGGAAATCTGCAGTGGAGGCCCTATGCTCCCGTTGGAGCGAAGAGGATTAAGACAGTAAGTCAGTCATATGCCGAACAAATATGTAGGAAAAACAAGAGCAAGCTGACAACTTCTCCGTTATTAAATCAATGACTCAGCAAAGGTAGAAAACAAAAGCAGGAGGTTGGGATAGGTGACTGTGTGAGAGAAAAAAAAACTGAGGTGAAAAGGAGGGTGCTAGATGTTAAATATAAAATCCTTCACTAGCAGCATATTGAGACCATCACAGCCTGTCTTAAAACAGTACCGTTCATAACGCCTGCTCTGATATCTTTTCGTCCATTAATTCTGACTCAGTAGTGGGACCCGGCTTATTGTGTTGCCCCTCCCTTTGAATAAAGAGAGGAGATACACCACCCTTAATTCTGTGGCACTATGACAACCAAGGGTTCAAAAACAAAATTCGACGACACCCCAAAGCAGCCAGTGACGGTAGAAAAGTAAAATAGGAAGAGAGTACTGTACGGAAAGAAGCTGCCTAAAAAATCTAATTATGTTAACATTATGAATATCAAGAACAATCTTTGAGCTACGGTCGAGGAATTAGTACATGACTCGAAAGACGGCTCTGGGTAGGCTATGCAACTGGTTCCATTTTCAAGACGGACTGTAATGGTCCCCGTCGGCATATACATGGTCTCAATGTTCCAAATGAATGTGTTTTGAAACCTTTTATCCGAGGTGACAACAGGATGCACAAGAAATGTTTTTTTTTTTGCAACAACTACGTCGCCACAAGGTACACCCGACTGTTGCACAGGCATTTCTAATTGTGTCGCCCATTTAAAGGCTTTTGCACTTGCTATCCTCACGTTAATCCTGATGTCTGGAACCTGGGAATGAACCAATAGACTTTCTTGCTTGGCCTGATGGTCCTCAACAGTTCCCTTCATCAAACTGGTACCAGCTCACTTTCTCACATCTTTATATATAGAGAGAGCGAACAAAACAACTCACTTCTTCATGTGTGTGTGTGTGTGTGTGTGTGTGTGTGTGTGTGTGTGTGTGTGTGTGTGTGTGGAGAGAGAGAGAGAGAGAGAGAGAGAGAGAGAGAGAGAGAGAGAGAGAGAGAGAGAGAGAGAGAGAGAGAGAGTTTACCCTGAACCTTTCTCGATTCCGTTTTGCGTGAGGCAGTCTCTGTAACAAATTTTATTTTCTCATTTGCAAACCCAATGCATGTGTCAAATTCATACCAATCTTAAGACTGATCATTCATAACGTAAACAGTTAATTCAGAACAACTGGTTCAAAGAATGTGTAAAATATGGTCAAATATAAAATATACAAACAGACTCAAAGTGCCAGGTTGAGTGAAATTTAGGTAAGCGTTCATTTCGTTGTAAATAAACGATGTTCAATGGCCTCTCTCTCTCTCTGTGTGTGTGTGTGTGTGTGTGTGTGTGTGTGTGTGTGTGTGTGTGTGTGTGTGTGTGTGTGTGTGTGTATGTGTGTTTTGCCTGATCAATAGATCATCGTGTTTACTGTGGGTGAAGATGTAATCTAAAGTATGTTGTTTCTAAACAGATTTGTCTTATGTCTACCAGTTTTTGTGCAACCTTTGAGTGTGATGTGTATGTATCTCAGACAATGATATAAGCAATAAGCGTGCAATTGCATTTTTGAGAGGTAAAATTGTAGTGCCATGATTTTAAATAAATTTCTGTTGAAACCATCCATTAATTCGTTTCTGATCTTTTTAACCCCGTCAGTTCCTCATATACTTTACCTGTTTGTTCTGAGCAACTACTTACAAATGCAGACTGACTCGGATACTTTTACAGGTGAAAAACAGGTAAAAAAAGTCATAAAAGTTGTGTTTTAACGAAGTCACACAGTTTGGGGACATGTTAGGATTCAAAACACGAGAAACATGTATGCTTACCATTACTTTATCCTAGTCTTTACCACGGTTGTTGCTTTATTTCAGTTTTGCGTATCTGATTTGAAATATCGCTTTTTCGTTTTTTTAGGGTTTTGTGCCTAAATGTACGTTGTGAAAATGAGGGGAGTCTTTCAGTTGTCTTTTGAAGCAAATGCAAAACTATCTGAAATATGCAAGTAGGCATGGTTTCAGCTGTCTTTTGAAACAAATGCAAAAGAATCTGAAAATGAGGGGAGGCATGGCCTCAGCTGTCTTTTGAAGGAAACATGGGTGCTCGGATGTATTGTAAATTCCGCACGGCAATTTCCGATTCCGTTCGAAACGTAGAGACGTTACTGGGTCGTCTCCCAGAGGTAGACCGAACAAGTGTGACCTCGGAGCTTAAAGGCAATGGCGTGGCAGATCTCCGTGGTGCACATATAGCTTTGGTGACACCGTTGACCTGGCTGTTCTCAAGCAGTCTGCTTTTTTTGTGAAAGGTGATCTCCCGCCGGCATATATAGCGGTCACCTCTGCGTGTTGTGTATGTACGCACGCGCATGTGTGTGTGTGTGTGGTGTGTGTGTGTGTGTGTGTGCGTGTGCGTGCGTGCGTGCGTGTGTGTGTGTGTGTGTGTGTGTGTTTGTGTGTGTGTGTGTGTGTGTGTGTGTTGGTGTGTGTGTATGTATGCGTGTGTGTGTGTGCGCGCGTCTCTCTCTCTCTCTCTCTCTCTCTCTCTTTGCGTCTCCATCTGAATGTCCGTCTTTCTGTCTGCCTCTCTCTGTCGCTCTTTCTCTGTCGCTCTTTCTCTGTCTTTTCCCTCTGTCATTGTCTCTCCCTCTCTTTCTTCTATATTTGTCTCTCTCTTTCTATGCCTCTTTTACTGTGTATTATCTCTGCGTCCTCTGTTTTGCTCTCTGTGCTTCTTAGTTTCTTTCTCATTGAATTTGTCAGTGTCTGTCTGTGTATGTCTCTCTTTGTCTTTTTCTCTCTATCTCTCGATCACTGTCTCTTTTACTGCGTTTTTGTCCCTACCTCCCTCCCTCTCTCTCTCTCTCTCTCTCTCTCTTATATATATATATATATATATATAGAGAGAGAGAGAGAGAGAGAGAGAGAGAGAGACAGAGAGAAAGAGGAAGAGAGAGGGAGGGAGGGAGAGACAGAGTGTGTGTATGTGAGCACTTATATGATTGACAATGCAATGCTTGGATTATTAAAACAATACAGCTGACCACTCTAACTGTTGACATCCTTTGGTCTCCCTTATATCCAAAAATAATATCAGTTTTGAATAGCCAGTCAAACATTTAGCAGCGAAACTTGACCAGACACGTTCAATGCAAGATCGATCAGCAGCGCGTCATTTTTGGAACTGCATCACATTGCCAAATAGTTTTTAATCAATGCAGCAACAAAACTGATCATTTCACTAATTACTTCTCAGCTTGATTATTGTAATTCGGTACTGTATGGCTTGCCAGCAGAACAAGTTTCCAGGTTCAGGCAAATTCGGAACAGCGCAGCGCGAGTCGTCCTTAATGAAAGAAAACAAGATCGCATTATACCACTGTCACTGCTGAGATATTTTCACTGACTGCCAGTTACATTTTGTTTATTAGTACAAACTAGCCTCCCATGCCTTTCGTTTCTTTAATGGTTTTTTTTTTTTTTCACTATTCCTGTCCTGTACGCTCTGCACATACCAGTCATCCAGTATTCTCTGCTCTTCCAGTCAGAAACCGCTGAAGATAACAAAGAAAAATTTAAAATCGTTTAGTGAGCATTCCTTTAGTTTTGCTGCCCCAAGTTTTTGGAACCCACTGCCTCCTACCCTACAAAACCAGCCCACGTTATCTGTTTTCAGTGCACTGCTAGAAACTTATCTTTTCAGCGAAGTATTTAGAACGATTCTTTTTCCATATTGTGTTTATAAGATAATTTCTGTAGTAAGATAGCTGTTATATGTAATTGAATAAAGGTCTGAATGGCGTATGAGAGCAAAACAAGTAGTTTACAGCTAGAACTGCGCGCTTCACAAATGTTATCTATTTTTAACATTTGCCTATTCTAAAAGGACATTATCATGACAATGGTAAGAAAAAAATAACGGAAAACAAGATTCAACTAGTATTTACTCATTAAGAGTTTAGCTCATTTACTTTCCTTTCTTTTTTTCCCTGCTGCCTCATCTTCCATGCTTGTTATTGTTCCCTACACAGACACAAACAGAGACAACCAGTAGCCGTGACAGCAATTATGTTTTTTAATCGCCTTTGGGCGACTCCCCAGAGGAGACACTGCACTGATGTCGAGTTGATAGCACCTATTCCGATTCAAGTACGTGGGACCACTATCTACCTAACGACAACAGTAATCACCTTTTCTGCATGTTAGATTCCACACATCCCTTTCCCTCCTCTCTCTCCCACTCCTTTCCTCTCATGCTCAGTCTTTCTCTTTAGACAGCACTACCATATTCATCCTATGACAATTCCGAACTCCACGCTGATACTGAGGAATTTGACACGAATGAACAGCGGGCATGACCATGCCATAGCAATCAAAACTTCTACGTTCTTTTAAAAATGTAATACGATGTGACCAACCAGGTCTTTCATATGCCGTTAAGATACTGTTAAAATGTGCATTCACACAATACGTAACGTGTATAAAGGGGAAGAATTCTGCTAACCTCCACCTCTGTATGTGGTGGAGTACACACCCCTTGGGCTCTGAGGGAGGATAGAATACACATGAAGACAACACGGCGTTACTATGACCGACAATCGACTGAACTAGGAAAAATTTATATACTTATTTCGATTTTGTGTGTGTGTGTGTGTGTGTGTGTGTGTGTTGTGTGTGTATTGTGTGTTTGTTGTGTGTGTGTTGTGTGTGTGTGTGTGTGTGTGTGTGTGGGTGTGTGGTTGTGTCTCTCTCTCTCTCTGCTTATACAAATATCAATCTATCTATCTATGTTTGTGCGCTGTTCAAATAAATTCAGTTCACATTTTCATCACTTATTTCCTAGTACTCACTCACCCCCTTTTATCAGAACTAAATAATCACCTTCTCACTCTTTCTTATCCCCACTTACTGACTCACCTCCCCTTTTTCTTTTTTCATCCTTATTGCCTCTGCTAAATCGCACTGAATCTCTTAGCTTTTGGCGCTCTTTTTATTTTTTCCATTGTACAAGATAGAGTATTCTTCCCAATTCATTTTTCATTTATCCTCTCCTGTCTTTATAGGAAATTGACCGTATGTGTACCTAATTATATTTTATTCCCGGCCAAACCCTAGGGAGCGTACTTAACCTCGTGCTACATTGTACTCCTTGCAACTGCTGTGGTGAATAAAAAAAAACTAGTTCTATTTATTATTCTCCCCCTCCTATCTTTGTGTGTGTATTTTCCTTGCGAGTGGTTTCCCTTAAGCTGTGTGCTTTGTCTCCTGCTTTACCCCTCCTTTCTGGTTCCCTCCCACACTTTGTATGTAGCTCGGTGTTATCCTCCTTTTGTTGTGTGTGTGTGCGTAGTCGGTGGAGGGTGGTGTGTGTGTGTAGTGTATGTTGACTGAGTAACGGTGCGTGCGCCGTGCGTGACGTGAGGCGTGTGTGTGTACGGGTGTCTGGTTTGCGGAAAAACCTCAATAGACCCCGAAAAGCGTTGTATCTGTTGCGGTACCTCGTTCGTTTCAAGTGTTTAGAGATCAACGATGTCCAACTTTTCCCCCGCCCCCCCCCTCCCCCCCTCCGCCCCCTGCCCGGACAACCCCGCCGGCCCTGCCCCCCAAACACTTTCTTTAAAACTAGCAAATTCCCACCCATCCTTCCACCCCCCCCGCGACGGGTCCTAACCGTACACACTCATGAAGTGCATACACCATGACCCCCAAGACACACAGATCATGCGCCCCGCACACACAACCCACACACCTGACTCCACTTCTTTCAATTAATGAAAAGCACACAAGGAATACATATTTGCATTCCATCCCTCCCGAGTTGTAAAAAACAAAAATATTCTTTCTGATCTGCCCTCACTCTTTGTTTTGTATTGTTTTTTTTTGGCGCGAGGGAGATGGAGGATGGGAAGAAGAGGTAGGGGGAGAAATATGAGTTTGCCGATTGTTTTTGAGGTGTTTTCTCACCCCCACTTTCCGCTGCTGTCAGCGTCAGCTGGGTTTATTATTTAGACCCGGATAGAACTAGTAAAAATTTTCCCCCCTACTGTGTGATTGCTTAATTCTAGTTCCTCATGGTTACCCCCCCCCTCCCCTGTTCCCCCTAGCTCTTTCTCTCGCATCCCTATTACATGCCTTCTGGGTACAACCGCACATGACACCAAAGGCCCCAAGGGACATCAGAAGACTCACTACACAGTCTTTTGGCTGTTGTCAGAAGATTCGTCCCTTTTTCTCAACTTTTCCCTCCTCTTTTTATTTTATGAGCCTCATCTCCCGTTTCTTTTTCCCTTCTCCCCCCACAACCTTCACCGTGGTTTTTTTTTGCGTGAACATCCGGCTGTTTCAGGTACTTTTTGGGCCCAAAAATGGGACAACCGGCGATGAGTTCCGGTCATATACAGCCATGCACACACGTTTGAAGGTACACAAAGCGACACAGGTTAGTTGTCTAGGTTTTGGTAAGCCATTTTTTATTAATCTTTTTTTCCCGTTCCCTTTTGTCCGTTGTGTCCTTCCCCTCTTTGTTTTTTCCCCTCCCTCAACCTCCTTTGGTCCACTCCTACCCCCTTATTATTTTCAGCGTTCCTTCGCCGCCATGCTCTTCTTTCTCACCCACCTTATCAATCTTCTTCGCTGTTTCGCTTACCACCTCCCTTCCCCTTTGCCTTTCCGCCAACGCCCCCAGAATCCAAAGTGTTCTCTTCAACCTTCCACCCTGTTTTTTGTGAGGATAAGCTTCCTGTTATGCTTTTTCTTTTTTCCCTCCTCCCTTTTCGCTGTCCTTTTCTCGGAGGTCTTTTCTCACTATCTTGCAATCCTCACCCATTTTTATTCCCCACCTGCTCATTCAAACCAAACACTACACCCCCTTTCCTCCCCATGCGGACAGTTTTCATCATCAAATTTTGGGACCCACAATAAGCCGCTCTATCGGCCAGAACTCTTAATGAGGGGGCTGCCCCGCGGCGCGGCAATTTTTTCGCTTTGTTTTCCCTCCGGCAACACCCCCCACGATCTTTTTCGGTTCTTGTCCGGTACCGCGCTCCCGCGCCACAACAGCAGACAACGGAGGACGCAGACACACAGTTGCCCTGATTTCGTACAAGATCCCTACATTCACACATTCCCACTTTCGGTGATTTCACAGGCTCCTCCTTCAGCCTACGCGTGAGCAATGAGTAACGAGACTTTAGGTCTCAACACCTCCCCCCACAGCAGACATTATTTCTCCTTTGTTAGTGTACTAAATTTAGTTCCTCTCTAGGGCTTCACAGCGAAAGCGGCCAATCATTATTCACATACAGGCGCTGACCACTAGAGGCCCTGAGATCACATTCGCGGTCCGTTCCACCGGGGGGATCGAGCGTTAAGCGCTGTCTACTGATATGTTTTACGACTGTGTTTTCACCCATAGGTACCACATCTAGATTTTTCCCCCCCTCAATCAATTATATAATGCTACAACACTAAACAGTTAAGTGTTTCATAATTCTTCCGACCATCCACGCCGATAGAGTTTGTGATGAAGAGCATTTGTGCTTTGTCCACGTGTTGTGCTTCACTTCTCCACTTAGAAACAGTTCTTTTTTTTTTTTTTCTGTCGCCTCTCTAGTCGCGCATCAGTGCTCTCTCTATTCTTCTCTACTCTCTTTCTCTCTCAAAGCATCCAGTTGCTTCCGCCGAAGTGACCGGGATGGTTGGTGAATCTCTCGTTTCTTTTTTCCAAGAGCACAAAAGATTCCTCAAAGAAAATTTTCGGTGTTTATGTGGCTTCGTGTGTTTTCCACGGACAATAAACCCCCCGCAGAGAAAGCATCGCTGTTAACGCAGCAGAGTTGCAACCCCGTATGTGGGTCAAAGTGCAACAAAAAAATGGGACAACATATTTCTTTTCATTTTCTTTCCAAGGGTAAGATGCGTTATGACATTCTCCCGCTTTACCCAAAACAAAAACCGAGGGGGGAATTTTCCCCCCCCCGTTGTTTGGTGTCGTCGAGTTAGCGCCTCCCTGCGCTGGTCCCGATGGTAGTCCGAACTGGGCCCGTGGATTGTTGTCCTTTGTCTTGGTATCCTTTTCGGTATTGCACTGGATATACAGAACTTTTTTATTGTAAGTTCCCGCCTGAATTTGTACGTGCCGGTGATGTGTTATGAACCCTCGGTGTGGGGTGGGTCTTGTTCTTTTGATTGACGCCATTGGGTTCGTTGTGTCCTGTTTTCCTCTCAGTTTTAATGCTTGTGTGAATTGTGCCGCGCTTTGGTTCGCCTGGGACCGGTTCGTGAATCGCTCTTTTTTTGTGCATTGCGCCCTTGCGCTACTGTGACACTCGTTTATGTTGCCGTTTATCACTCTGTCTGTCCCGCTTTACGCAAGAGTACTTTCGTTGCCCGTCGTAGGTCCATCATTCCTGATCAGCTTTTGGTCCCACGCACTCTCTATCTCCGGATCAACATCTTTCCGGGCGTAATTTTGTTTTTTTGCGCTTGTGACTCGCGGGACTGATAGAGCGTGTGATGTAGACTATGATCCCCCCCAGCAGACCCCCGCCGACCCACAGCACAGTCCGGCCCTTTTTTTGTGAGGTCCCCCCCCCCCCTCCCCCCTCATGCGCAATGGGGGCGTATATGTACATGTGTGGAGCCACACCTGGATTTTTTTTTTGTGATGTTTCTCTCTCACGCGTTTTTACCACACTTTAGCCGGCTGTTCCACGGGTATATCTTTGTGGTCGGTCCTGTACCGGCACCAAAGAATTCTGGCTTTTGGTTCTACGGATTTTTCTCAAGACGGGAAATCCTTTTTTTTTACGTGCGTTTGTGTGGCTTAATCTCTGTTTTCTTACTAATTACAGTTCCAAAAGAATTCCACCATCAGCTTCCAAACTTCTATCGTCTAACACGCTTTAAAAAAAAAAAAAAAAGTCTACCAAAGTATGTTAGTGTTTCATTGTAACTTTCATGTTCATCTTAAAATGAAACAGCGGAGGACAGGGTTTTTTTTTCCTTTTTCTTTTCTCTTCTTTGGATTCTTTGTTTTATTTAATGTCATGTTTGCGTTTTTCTTTCATACTTAAAAAAAATGTTTTATACCGTTTAACGAGGCTTGTTATGATTGTCTCATGTCATTACATCCACAAGAATATGATTAATAATCTGCAGTGTCGTGCCGACACGTTCTTTACATGCAAACGTAGAAGGTTGGGACGATGATACGCATATTATTGTCTTCTGATGCTTCTGAATGTATTGTTTTTTCTGTCGATGTCAGTCGTCAGGCAGTTTTGTTGTACATTATCTACTAGTTGTGTTTATTGTTTTGTATTTTTACTTCAAAAGAATTACAATGCATTTTCGAAAAAAAAGAGCACCAACTTAAAAGTTTGCTATTTTACACACACACACACACACACACACACACACACACACACACACACACACACAGAGAGAAGAGAGAGAGAGAGAGAGAGAGAGAGAGAGAGACAGAGATGTACTTACCACAATCAAAGGTTCGGGTAGGTCTGAAATGAGGTACACATTGACATGTGCCCTCAACTCACTAACTGTGATCAATGTCACAGGCCAGGTCACAGTCACCGCCGTATTTCCCTTTCTGAGGTTCTGTTTCAAAGAACAATATAATCATCGTTCACTTCTCTTTCCATGTGACATTTGAGAATATGTAACCTTCCCTTCCTCCCTTCTTTTTCATGCCCCCGCGCGCCCCCTTCTTCACAGATAGGTTACTAACCTCCTGATAGAAACATCGGTCTTTTTCCAAGAGTGGTTTATCGCCGGTGACAAAATGGAAAACCGACAACAAAACTGATGTACGCTGTTGTTTGTCCCGGTCCGCAGTTTTGTGTGTGCCGGCGGGTTGTGTGCATGTGTGTCTTTGTGAGTGAGTGTGATTGCGTGTGTGTGTGCGCGTGCGCGCGCGCGCGCGTGTGTGTGTGTGTGTGTGTGTGTGTATGTGTGTGCATTCAAGATACTCAGACGAACGTTAAGATCAGTGAGCAGAATGTGTGTGCTCTGTACCTTCTTTAACATTTGCTGATCTTCATAAGTCAAGGAGTTCCAAGTATGAACACATATGATGTATGCACACCTAACCAAAATGACAAGAATGCATGCACACATCCAGACACATTTTAAACTCCTTACCGTTAGTGATTGTATGGAAAACAGCGATGTGTGTGTGTGTGTGTGTGTGTGTGTGTGTGTGTATTTGTGTGCGTGTGCGTGCGTACGTGCGTGTGTGGGCGCCCTAAGCTCACCCTAAGCTCACAGCAGAGCCGTATCCTCACGGAAGTCCCAAATCGAGCAATTTGCGTTCATTTTCGGATTTTTTTTTGTCGATTAGGCAACATGTGTACTGCAATTAATGCGCCGAGTTCGGAATCCACTGCAAAGAAAGGACATTTAATAAAAATAACATACAATTTTTTTAAACACAGCAATGCACCCTGCCTTTACCAGTGCATACCAAAGTATCGTCTGCTTTTGCGCGTTCAACGAGAACTGGGTCAGTGCCTCAGTCCGCACTATCACTGTCAGGGTCCATTATCGCAAGATGGGGGCGCCACCTTTGTTGTTTGTCTGTGCTGCTGCTGAAACGGCACTGTGGTGGACAACACGTGTCATGCGCACGGCGATGGGAAAGAAGTAGCCTACACCCGTTAGGGATTATGCATTTCCGTTAGTTTGCAGCCAGCTGTGAGCGTAAGGCGCCTACATGCGCCTTACACGAGGTAATGGTCATCTTCCTTTTGAATGATCATCGACCTTAGAGCATCTGTTGCATGAAACCTTATTACAGGTTAAGTTACCAACTAAACGCAAGTTGTCAACTAAAACTGAAAGGCTGCGTTGCTTGAGTCATTATTTCTTTATCGTTTTGGAAGAAGTTTGTCCCTAAATCTACACTTCGTCTCTAAATACAAGAGATAAACGTTCCCATCTCTGGCATATTCCAGTGTTAGTTGTTGTTTTAACGACTGTGATCAGTCTTACAGCCTTTCTTGGAGCAGTGGAATTGGGAGGCTAGATCTTCCCTGTTTGTTTGTTAAGCTGCTGATCCTGCCCCTGTCGCCCGTCTGTTTGACGGACTGTCAGAGGAACAGGACAGCTAATGATATCAGTATATAAAATGAACGGATGGGGGTTATTAGTAGTCGAGGAGGGTAAACGTGGTTTGAAGTGGAATATTTGCAACAAGGCCGCCACTTCCCAATACCTGTGGTGTTACATAATGTAACTGAGATCAGATATGACAATCTTTGATATCATGGTGTTCGTCAGCATTTATGCTAATAAATTCAAATATCATCTTTAACCCGTGTTTAAAATTCGGTAATTACACAGAGGGCTCATATCATAGACAAACCAAAATATCTATTCTTACCTTAAATTTGACTTCCATGTTGATTTTTTGTGCAGGGATAAGTGTCTTCCTGCTCTGCTGTTTCTGAAATAATTGCATACAATTATTATCAAGAATTTGAAATAATACTGCAATAAAAAACACACAATAGTAAATGTATTAATTAATGTAGATCATATCATCAGTCATTGATCCGGTATAATTATGTATTTCGATTATCGTTAAAAAAAAAAAAATCTGTCTGTCTCTCTCTTTTTCAACAACGCTTATACGAACAGCTTTGCATACATACATGAAGTCACACACACACACACACACACACACACACACACACGCGCGCGCGCGCGCGCACACACACACAATTTGATAATTTGACATTTGATTGAGCAACTGCCTTGAAGTGTTGGTGTATGTGCATGCATGTACGCTGGCATGCCTGTGGTTACGTACAAAATGTTTAATACTGTACGCAAAATTTCATTTTCCCAGAACAATGGACAAAGCAGTCAACACCACTGCTTAAAAAGTGAATCGATTTTGATGTTAGTTTGTTATTGTTAACATTTATGTGTTTATCTGTTTATTGCAACTCAACATTCTTTAACTGAATTACGTTCATAGAGCGTGTTTTAACAATCAAATTCAATTCTTTTAATTAATATTCAAAATTACACAGATACATAACACAGAGAGGGGCCACTGTCAAATTGCTAAAACATTTGCATGCAGAGCACTCATGAGTTAGAAGCAACAGTAGGGTCAAACGTTTTATATCCGAAATCACTCTCTGTGCAAACATTATTAAATGGGTTATGCGAATCTTGTCAAGGAGGGTAAGGCAGAAAAAAAGGAAGGAGATGATACCTGAGTCACAAACACTAAACCTGTAATAGTTCTTTGAGGAACAGTGGCTCTCTCTCTCTCTCTCTCTCTCTCTCTCTCTCTCTCTCTCTCTCTCTGTGTGTGTGTGTGTGTGTGTGTGTGTGTGTGTGTGTGTGTGTGTGTGTGTGTGAGATATAAAAATGCGCAACATAAACATCATTTCGATCCATACATACGTTCACATGTCAGCAACTGACTGTAAATAGTCAAATAATGATAGCCCAGGTTTAACGACGTAATAGTGATACCTAATACATCTCATCACATGAAATTCCCATGACTTGTGGCCACTCATTGGATAACTAATATATCACATGTTTACACTTACTGACACCATCAATGGTGCTGCTGCCATCGAGCGTTTTCATCATCAATTCTCATAAGGTGCTGGTGGTCGAGAGAGACCCTCCACCAGTGATGGCGGATCTCCTCAGACGTTTCTTTACCTCGTCCCTTCGGGTCCTTCCAGCGTTTCTGGATTGATGACTTAGACCTATTTGAAACATGTGTTCTTCAAAAGGTATATAAGTTTGGAAAAAAAGTGTGTATAATCAAAGTTAAATTCTTTCAAACAAACCCCATATTTCTCCTTTCACATTCTATACTGTTAAGTGTGAAAAAGATTCCACAGACTTAAAAACAAGTTAAACGGATTTCTTCTTCTACTTCTTCTTTCTTCTTCTTCTTCTTCTTCTTCTCTCTCTCTCTCTCTCTCTCTCTCTCTCTCTCTCTCTCTCTCTCTCTCTCTCTCCTTTTCTTGCTTAAATGTAAATCTCCAATCTTAACTTCACCCTGATTATTTGAACAGTGTTAATTTTTTTTCATTTACAGAATTAGATAAAAGGGTGAGTGATGTTTGAGTTTAAAAAATGTTATATTGGTGAGCTGCAAGGAGGCTAAATCTGTTGTGCAAACAATCCAAGGAGCAATTCTGTATGTTGTATTAATGATTATTTTCCCAAAATAATCTATATCTTATTCAAATTTGCACATGCCAACTTATTACAATCTATGACATTTAATGCATATAAATATCATGTATAAATTAACAATTAAAGTAATCATTCTTTAGTTGGAAATACATAATCGATTCTATTTACATTGAACTCAAACATTATTTTTCCATCTCTTTGATTTTCACACTCTGAATGACAAAACTTGACAATTCTATAAAACAAAATCTTAAAAAATCAAGTAGCATTATTTCTCAATTTTGGACACTAACAACAGAAATAATATCAAACAAACGCAAAACAAACCACAAAAATAAAAATTAAAAAAAAAAAACAAAACAAACATGCAAATCATCTTCATTTTTGCGTTACATGGATACGTCTAAATTCATTCAGTCTGTATGAATTCAACTTTCAATGACATCAATCGTTCCTTAACATGTACCTGTTTCGACCTCTGATGGTGTTCGTGTTGACTGCCTCGGCAGTGTCCTGATGGGATCCTGGTGCGCCTGGTAGCCTCCGTTCAGGGTAACCAGCCTCTTCTTCGGAATGTGCTGCGGAGGAGAGTTTTGGCTTCCCCGTACGTGACAGGAATGGTCGGCTGTGTGAGCTGGCTTCCTTCCTTCGCAAGGTGGTCTACACGCTCGTTGCCTGGGAGGCCTACATGTGCAGGCACCCACTGGAGGGTTGTTGGGGCTGTTTGGGTTAGGGCTGCGAGGGAGGCCTTGAGCGACTGGATCATCAGTGGACCAGGATCAGGGGAGTCAAGGGCCTGGAGTGTGAATCAGTGTCCTGTCCTTCGCACAGGACACTGCGGCCACCGATCACACCTGAAGAGGATTGGAGCGGCAGCCACATCTCTATGCGATTGCGGCCAGGCTGACCAGACCCCATCCCACATTCTCCAAGACTGCCCCCTGCACGAGGAGATGCGGCATCAGTCCTGGCCAGGGGGTGCGAACCTGAACACCAAGCTCTGGGGGACAGCAGCCGATCTTCACCGGACGTCCGATTTTGTGGCATCCCTCGGACTTAGACCCGGACTGCGTAGCTGTCGAACGCCAAAGAAAGAAAGAAAGACTGCTTCGGCTATTTCTGTTCAAGCCTCCCTCTTTCTGGAACTTACACAGCCTGTTTTTAAGAGCTGTGCCAAATTGTTATAATTCATTTCTACTCCCTCCAAGAATGCAACATTTTCTTGATGTGAAAAATTCGCATTCATCTGTCGTTGGGAAGACACCTGCGTCTCCATTTCTTATATTTCTGCGCCCCGCATCCCCTTCCCCACCTCCTCCAACCTATTCAGATCGGAATAAGCAACTTTATAGATGACACCTTTCACGTACTTCGTTAGTGAGGTTTCATGAACAGACTGCAGTCCACTAAAACGTTCCTTGTCCTCTGTACACTCTTGTCCCCTTATCTTTGCTGTGAATAAATAATGAAGTCATGTGTGTGTGTGTTTGTGTTTGTGTGTGTGTGTGTGTGTGTGTGTGTGTGTGTGTGTGTGTGTGTGTGTGTGTGTGTGTGCGTACTTGAGTACTTGAGTGCGGAGAGAGAGAGAGAGAGAGAGAGAGAGAGAGAGAGAGAGAGAGAGAGAGAGAGAGAGAGAGAGGCAGGCAGAAACGCATAATCTGCTCATTCTCAGTTTCCTCTCGGACACACCTTTCCAAAAAGAGATAAAAAAATGCTGTGGAAATATATCTGAATATTTCTTAGTCATGTTTAAAAGCACACAATCTGAACTTGGACTCGACTCTTTCTCGACCAAGAAAATTTAAAAAATCCACTGGTTGGCGTTCAACGTCATAACCACCATCGTCTTATGCGATGTAATCAGCATTTTCCTTTTAAATGATAATAAACTTTCGTGGATCTGAAATCACACCAACAACTGAAGGTTTTGCAAGTGCTACAGATGTCTAATCGTGATAGTCAGAGGTTCGTGCAGTTGAAGATGTTGTGGCGGTGATTTCTGTATGGAAGGCTTCTGACGATCCCCTCGAGTCTGTCTCCACTTCTTCCTCAACAGTCTTACCGAGCTCAGCGATTTCACGCAAGTTTTGAGCACTGAAATAGACATATAAACGATCATATGATAATAATAATAACTATAATGATAATGATGATGATATTATAAATATCAATAATATTATCAATAATGATGATGATGATGATGATGATGATGATGACAATTAAATCATAAAAAAATAAAAAAAAAAAAAAAAAATCGACATGTTTCCTGGTCGTACACGCGCTGTGAAGGACGCTTGAGCCGATAGTAATCTCAACATCCCTTTACGCAACAAAGGTAGAGCTGCAGTTGCTGGGCCAGTCTTTTCTGCTGTTTTCCTAGGATTTCTCCGGTCTACCTCAAGGTCAACTACCTTTCACTATATCTTGTGAAATGGTCTGTGACAGTGAGTGGCGGCAAATATATTCCCGTAGTACGCAAGCTTAAAAAGTGAGAGTAGAAAAATTCTTCTCTGCTAACTTTATATTGACCTGGTTCCCAACATTCATTTGTTTGATGTTCCCTATATGGCACGCAGAGAATCCTTCTAAAGCCTCTGTTCTAAGAAGAATACCTACCTTTATGCTTAGAATCTTTTGTCAGAGTTCAATCCTGGCATTCTTGACGATAATGGAGAATGCCAACGAAGATTTTTAGTTTTTTTCTCTTCACTGGGAAACGAATAGATCTGGTTGTCAAGATGACTCCCAGTCTTACCATGAGGGATATAGCCAAAGTGCGCACCGTTTTGATTGCTTTGTTGAGCAGCCATCCTTGATCAGAATGATATCAAGACACTGGAAGTGATTTTCTAAGAGAGCGAGTCCGAACAACATTATATCAATGCCGAGTATTGTCTGGAACTGTCGACTGAGGTTTTGCATTTCTGTGAGCTGTGTCCCGTACCGTAGGAGAGCCTGGGGAACTTCACAGCGTGGGGCAGGTAAATACACCGCCAATCCAATAATTCAGTTTCATTTCGAAATTCGTTTGGCATCGAGTGCATTCTTAGACTTTGATACCTATGCCACAATTTTGGGAATATGAATAAGACAAACGTCTGGAGAAAAGGGTTTATAGGAGAGTTCCTGCCAAATTTTGACATCGTGAGTACATTAACTTTGCTAATGTTACAACAATAATGTTCAGTCACTAATTCAATTGAAAAACCTCACGCAATATATGAAGAGTTGTCGTTTTACAGTTTAAGTAATTGGCTTGGGGAATGCAGGCTATGACAAAGCAGGCTGATATATTTTTGGTGGGACAGGTTACAACAAACTGACTCTAAATGTCCCGAAGAAGTCTCAATGTGTCCCGATGTGTCTCATAATTCCCTTGTTTCAAACTTAAAGAAAAGTTAATATGCAGCCAAACGAAAGAAATAAACACATTCTAAGACAAACACGAAGCGTTTTGAACTCACTGGTCTTCAAGACAAATGAAAACAAAACATGAACAGACACTTTATCTTTTCAAATTGGACCAACCGTGGATGTGGAATGGAAATGAGACTGTTGGGAAGGGAGAAAATGCGGGTTTACGTGCGTCTATATAAGTGATGTATCCCGCACAGTTGAGGCGCGCATCTCTGAATACCTGGCCCAAACCAGTCGCTCTTTCCTTCGATCACCCTCAACATAACATCGACCATGTGAAAATTCTGGCACTTTGGCAATCACGGAGCAACAAACATTGAGCGCACTACGCAGAAATCCTGTCTTACTGCCAGACTCGGTACCCTCTACCTACATGGCATCAACATCCAAACGTAGCATGTACCTGTCCACCACTACACCACCAGTCGGCAGTACTATCCACAGACAGGCTTCCATATTACTCATTATTTACCTCATACATAAGTTATGGCTGTCTTCCTTTTCGCTCTCCCTTCACTCTACTCATTTGCTGCATCAACCTATCCTTTTCTCACATACCTAACCGCTCACTTTTCTTACTCTGGTTTTCCTTCAGTTAAATATTCTACCTCTTCTACATTAGTTTCCTTTCCTTCTTTCCGGTGCATGCGATGCGTGCGTGTGTGTGTGTAGGTATGTGGTCACCCCCCCCCCCCCCCTTTATTTTTTTTCTCCTCCCTGTTCCAATGGCACTGTTAGCTTTTCACTCATTGATCATTTCTGTTCCTTTAGATCCAAAATTAATCTGGCTAATATTACTATATTTATCGTTATTACTACTATTATTATCATCACCACTAGTACTATCATTGTCATCCTCTCCCTGTTCCAATAGTCCTCTTAGCTCTTTACTCATCGATTATTTCTATTCCTTTCCACCAACTACTGTTATTAAGAATACTACTTTTATCATTATTTTTATCACTGTTACTGTCATCACTTTCATTATGATCATAACTATCGTCATCATCATCATCATTGCTATTGTCACTATTGTTTTTGCTGTTAGAGTCACTATTATCACTACCGTTACGTTTATAATTACTACTACCCTATTATTACAAATCCTATCATCATCATCGGTACCGATAGTGCTTATCTAAAAGCAAAACAAAACAAACAAAACCGTCATCATTATTATAATTGTTATAAGCATTACTAACAACAATATTACTGTCATCATTATCACTATTATTAATAGTAATATTAATATTTGTTACAAGTATTATCATTATCACCGTTGTTATTACCATAAATGTTACGTTTTTACGCTTGCTTTTAATCATTAACATTATAATCATGCATTAGAATATTTCTTACGTTTTAACCTAGAATCTTTCTGATTTCCCGCATCATTACTATCGTTATTTTATGACTATGACCATGAGTATTTAATGATCAAGATTAGCGATAATATATTTCTTAGATTCTGTCTCTCAGTATTTCCTATGATCTATATCCTGCTCTTCTCCTCTTTTCTTCTTACCCTCTCTCTCCCTCCTTCTTCCTCTCTTCTCTCGTTATTAATATTTTTATTATTAACATAATTACTATCATCATCAACATCATCATCGCCACCATTACTGTTGCAACTTGAATCACGCTATTGAACTATCCCCTAACCCCTCTTCTTTCTCCCCTTCTGTCAGTATATTTACTCTTATTACTATTATCGTATTACAACTAAATGTACTAGTAGAGTAGAAATTCTATTAATTTTTGCATATTTCAAAATAACATCATCATCACCATTATTGTTACTATTATTATTTTCATTATCATCATCATCATCTTTGTTATTTTAACCAGCATTGTCTACCTTCCCAGAGACCTCGTTTCCATTCCGCATCCATTTTGCGCCCAATTTGAGGAGATAAGTGTTTGTCTGTTAGTGCTTTGTTTTCATTGTCTTGAATGTCGTTTGGCGGCATAGTAACATAGTCTTTAAGTTAGTTCAATTTCCACCTGCAGTCATCTCACTTTGAACCCTCCCTCGTTTCAATAAGTTCTGCCCGTCCTTTTTGTCACCAAAGTGTCTAAACTAATTGTTTTATCAAGAACTATCAAAAATAGTTTGTTAGTGAAACAAATTAGTGAAGAGACAAAGTACAGTCTAATTCGAGTGCACTTGCTCCCGTTTTCGAATAAGTAAAAATGAAGCACGAAACTGTCTATACTTGTGATTATGCTAACCTCTCTCTCTCTCTCTCTCTCTCTCTCTCTCTCTCTCTCTCTCTCTCTCTCTGACATAAACATATGTGGTGCTAGCGCAGACATT
This sequence comes from Conus betulinus, assembly GCA_016801955.1. Classification (NCBI taxonomy): domain Eukaryota; kingdom Metazoa; phylum Mollusca; class Gastropoda; order Neogastropoda; family Conidae; genus Conus; species Conus betulinus. The sequence continues at coordinate 718,628 of JADBJO010000014.1, forward strand.
GCTCAGGTCCTGACAAGCGCATTGGGTCAAGCATCTGCTCAGTCTTATCCATGAGAACCCTTTTCTCAAATCGTCATTATCCATTCGTTTGGCCACCTACGGTAAATGCCAGGTTCATAGCTTAAGCGTATATGATGTTGCGTACATGACTAGTCCGCGCACTATGACACTGCCTTGATGAAAGTGAAACACAGGCCTATGTGGATAGCAATTTTTCATATCTATGAGTAAAGATCTCCGGGGCATTCTGGTTCAGAGGTCAGTCACTCTGATATTGATGAAAGACATGCAGTTGATTTTGGTTCTACAAATCTGGGCGTATAGGTCATGCCATGTTTTCAGATTCACAGAAAAAGTCAATCTGGTACCTATTTCCATGGATTCAATCTGCTTTTTAAAGCGAATATAGAATTCGCTGTGTTAATCTTCTACTTTAAAAGCGTTAGTAAGATCTGATAATCAGAATCGACTAGTAAACTTGAAGAATCATAATGTTAAATTGCTTCTACAGCTTAAGCATATGCAACATTTGTTTAAGAAATTGATGCGTAAATATGTTACTTCGTTAAAAAAGAAAAAAAAAAGCTGTTTATGGGGAATGCATGACTGCACACATCGGAAAGAAAATGTGAGCTACTTTTTTATCACTGCCAGCTAATTCATTTTCTTCATTGTTCCTTGAGAGGAGTGGGGAGAGAGAAAGAGAAAGAGAGAGAGAGAGAGAGAGAGAGAGAGAGAGAGAGAGAGAGAGAGAGAGAGAGAGAGAGAGAGACAGACAGACAGACAGACAGACAGACAGACAGAGAGAGTGAAAGACAGAGAGAGAGACAAAGAGAGAGACAGAGAGAGATAGAAACGGATAGATGGGTATTTGCACAAAAAATCACACACACACCACACACACACACACACACACACACACACACACACACACACACACACACACACACACACACACACACACAAATGGTGGGTGGAGTGATTCGGAAGGGGAGTATGCAGAAAGACAGACAGGAAGAACACCTACAGGATTACCTTTGTAGATGTAGATCTTTTAGTGCTGAAATGAAAACAAACAAACAAAACGATCCATTTGAATACATTTCGTAAAACAAACGGTCCACTTGAATACATTATATAAGTCTATCATCAACTAGTCAATGACTGACAGATAACGCTCATGAATAAATGTATGCAACAAACTTTGAATCATACTTAGAGAGGATGTGTGTGTGTGTGTGCGTGCTGGAGTGGCTGGTGGTTATTTTTACACGGTAGGATTACACTGTAAATCCGTTTGTAGCAGACACACTCAGAACCAGGAACTGAAGGATATCCGGAACATGATAAACACTAGTCCTAGTTCCGTGGTGGACATGTAGGCCTACATCAGTTTTGACATATACCCATAGGTAGTGCACTGTTCTACACAAATCATATGTATGTAGATGTGCCTACATCCTGGATAAATCTGTACTGGAAAACTATGCGTGGTCAACTTGTACATTTCCCCTATTTTCAACTTAATGAACATTCTATGATCATGAAATGGTACTTTTTAGCATTTGAGTATGAAACAGCCCTAAAAGGTCAAAGTATGAAAACTAAAGGCAAATGGAAATGAAAGTTCACTTGCCAAACGCCAGCACGTCAAAACATTTACAAAAAGTACCACTCATTACTACATCGCGTGGCGGGTTTTTTTTTTTTCGATTTAGTCGTACGACTTTACGGTATAAAGTTAAACAAATGTTTCCGGTGCAGAGAGCAAAAAAGGGGGCTGTTTAAAGACTTGATGAAAAAGCCGCAGCTTACTGCATCAGCAGATAGACGGCGGAAAACAGATGCCAGTCGCACAACTAGGTGCCTGAAAATGGGAGATATTACATGAAAAAATGATCCACAAACTAGATGCGCTGACAAGAAACATAAACTGGTCACATTCAGAGGCATCTTATATACCACATGTGAGAACACTGACTGAAAAAAAACAACAACAACATAGAAGACACCTCATCAGAAATTCTGATGTCAACAAGAGATACTTAACGTCTGAAGAAGAAAAACATCTTAAGTCACAGATGGAGGATGCGTGAAACATTTGAAAAGCAAGGGCTTGAGACACTTTAGACACATCTGAAAACAAAATTCAGTGCCCTCGGCAAATCAACATTCAGCAAGGAGGAGTAGGAACAAACTGAAACGGAAGTGTTATTTCTCCTGAGACCCCTGCCAAGAGCGCCTGAAACCCAGGGCACTCAGGGCACTCACTGTGGACAAAGAAAAAAGACACTTGGCAGTATCTGAAGAAAACTTTCTGGGACCCTCAGACCACAGCACTACTTGAAATTCAGGACTGAGTGTGGCGCAACGCCAGGTATAATGTTCAGTGATAAGCCGGCAACACTGGATAAAATAAAGAAAGGGGTTAAGAAAACACGAGCTAGATCATTGCCTGGTCCTGGTGGTATACCTTACCTGCCGTATTCAAAGTGTCCCAAACTTCTCGAGTTGTTGCACAAACTGTCAAGGTCAGCTTACACAAACTTGATGATCAGAAATACATGGATGAATATTGATGGATTAAACATTAAAACACACACACACACACACACACACACACACACACACACACACACACACACACAAACAAGCAAACAAAGATCCCCCTCATATCAATATTAATTCTGGAAAAATAAAAATGAAGTTTCTTTGTCATGGCAGCTATGCCGACTTCATACCTGACAGAAAGTGAGTGTTACGATGTTTAAGTCCCGCAAGAAGGCAAGTTTTAAAGTGTTTGGTTGTATGGGGCATTGCACAGTCATTTGGAGAGCATTCTGAAAATAAAGCAGAGAAGATGGACCTCAAGGTGGTGTGGCTCGATTTTGTAATTGTGTAGGGATCAGTCCCACACAAGATGATTCAACTGGTGGTGCTTAAGATGTATTCCACAGGGCTTTTGAGACATGCTGAAACAATACTGAAATGTCTTCTTAATGAGATTCTCCTCAGAGGACACGCACACTACAGTAGATTAAGCTAGAGCTGGGCATAGCACCGGGCTGTGCAGTTGTTTCAGTACCTTTTGAGTTGGCATTGGAGGTCGTCTTGAAGACTGTGGTGAGGAGAGTTTGGAAACTGAAACCAATACCCTCTGTACAACCTTCACAGACAGTTCAGTTTCATCAAGCGTCAGTGCGTTAGGACTAGTCCATGTACACTACATCACATCCACTAAGTTTTGAGACCACACCGCGCATGATCTAAAGCTGACGGATAAATGAATTAATGACCAAGATCAGTGAATTTAAGAAAAGCGTCTCGTAGCTACGACTTAGCAGATGTCTGACCTACGTGTTGGCCCAACGCGCTGACCCGATCTCGAGTTTCCTCCTTTACTTTGGTTGTGCATTATTATCATTGTATGTGTGTGTGGTGATGTGTGTGTATGGATGTGTGTGTATGGATGTGTGGGCGCGGGGGTTCGTGTGTGCGTGCGAGCGCCCGTGTATGTGCATGATGTAGGTGTATGCGTGTGCATATATGTGTGTGTGTGTGTGTGTGTGTGTGTGTGTGTGTGTGTGTGTGTGTGTGTGTGTGTGTGTGTGTGTACTCGCACACTCGTGTGTGGGCGCTTTTGTGTGTGTGTGCGCGCTCAAAACATGTGTGCGTGTGTGTATGTGTGCATGTGTAGAGGTGCATGCGCGCGCGCGCGCGCGGGCGTGTGTGTGTGTGTGTGTGTGTGTGTGTGTGTGTGTGTGTGTGTGTGTGTGTGTGTGTGTGATTTGTGGACTTATTATGTGGGCATTTGCAAGTATCTGCATATGTATGTTACATATATGTGTGTATGTGTGTGTGCCTTTGTATGTGGGCGTACACGCATGTGCGTGTGTGTATGCACATTCGTGTTTGCGAGTGTTTGTGCACACGCGTGCGTGTGTATGTGCGCATGCACTCATGTGCATGTGTGTGCGCATAGGAATGAGCGCATATGTATATGTGAGTGTGCGTGCGTGTGTGTGTGTGTGTGTGTGTGTGTGTGTGTGTGTGTGTGTGTGTGTGTGTGTGTGTGTGTGTTACGTGTGCCTTTGATTGTGAGAAATGAATGTTCAGAAGTGACTTAAGAACTAGGACAATTACAAGAACAGCAACAGTAACATCAACAACAACAACAACAACAACAACACACACAACACACACACACACACACACACACGCACGCGCACACACACGCACACACGTGTGCGCACACTCTCACACAATAAGAACAACAACAACAACACACACACACACACACACACACACACACACACACACACACACACACACACACAGAGACACACACACACACACGCGCGCGGGCATGCACACACACACACACACACACACACACACACACACACACACACACACACACACACACACTCACTCACTCACTCACTCATTCACACACACACACACACACACACACACACACACACACACACACACACACTCACACACACACACACACACACACACACACACACACACACACACACACACACACACACATCAAGGCTCGCCCACTCACATCTGTGGACTCTAATTTACGCGCGCCTGCATCACCCCACTAATGAACACATACAAGCGGACACACACGTCTACAGTATACACTGGGGTCCCTGAGAGATTTAATGTCTTCTCTCAGTTGACATGTGTTTGATCATTTTGTGTCTGTTACTGATGAGGCCCAGTGTGAGTTTGCTCCCATCTCTAGGGTTCTTCTTCTTGAGTTATTCAGATTTTTTTTGGCTTGGTTGTTGATGTTTCTTGCTTTTCCTTTAAGTCTGGATGCGCAGTCTTCCTCTCTTGATGTTAGATCTGAAAGAAGGTCTCTCTGGTAAATTGGCTTTTCTCTTGTTTGCTTAGGTGATTCTTCAGATTTCTTGTGACATCAGATCGGGCCGAGCTATAATCCAGTTTTATTGTTGCCTCGCCAGTCAGAGTGTCTGCTCTCTCGTTTCCTTTAACTCCTAAATGTTCAGAGCAGTATATCGATACGAGTCTCTCCAATGGAAGGTTGCACATTAGTTCATGTCAAGCAGGGCTTCCCATTTCACTCTTCACTTTCTAAAGTAGGTTCATGGAGTCAGTCAGTATCATGGCTTGTTGAGATTTAAACTGGCCTGTAAATGATAGCCGGTGGAGTGCTTATGTTGCTGCTTCTACATCCATTCTTAAACTAGAAGCTGTTAAACTTCACACGTCATTTTATTCCTGGATAGTTCGGCCAAGTTGATCAACTAAAGCCATATTTATCTATCTTATGTGTTGAATATTCTATCATTAATGAGACGGGAAATTGCAGACATACGAGGAAGAATCATTGATACAATCGAACGTAAACTTTCTCAATATGCAGACGGCACAGAGTCTCTATTAGCAGGTGACAAAAAAATATTTGAAACATATATAACCATTCTGGAAATGTTTGGTCATTTATCAGGTTTGTACATGAATCCTGGAAACTGCAGCGCAATTTGATTGGGGAGCTGTAAACACTTTGCTGTACGTTAAATGGACCACTTGGGTATGGAGTGGAACCCACAAAAGTTGAAAGTATCGGAATCTGATTTACCACCGACTTACAAAACTATGCAGACATTAGTTATTCAGAAATAATATGTAGGCCAAATGCGAAAACATTTGTGCAAGATTTGGATGAGAGGACAATTAACTCCTTTGGGGAGAGTGGCAGTTTTAAACCATTTATCAATATTTACACATTATGGCTTTTACTACCTAACTCACCAAGCAATTTTTCAAACTTTATGAAGTTGCTGTTACAAAGAATAGGAAAAAAAAACGAACAAAATAGATAGAAAAACTGCATATGGAAGTATCCGACACACGAAAGTATCCGAAACGGTGGTCTCGGACTACCGGAAATAAAAACGTCTGCTTCTTCATTAAAATTAACGTGGCTGCAAAAAAAGACGTGAAAGCGTCAGACTACACATCGCAGATGGAAAACTATAACATCATCTATCTTTCCATTCTTAAACAATACTGAGAAATACAAACAGAAATACTTTTTTGCTTCTGTAAATCAAATGCATTTTGGACAGAGGTATTTACTGCGTATAAACTACTTTTCTACAAAGTTAACTGACAGAATTCTTGTCAACTCCTTGCACAATTACCATTTATAAATGACAGAAACACAAGTTGGGGAAAAGGCTATTTGGGGAAAAATGCGGATCAACTACGGGATATACTGCCTTGCTGGTTTTTGTTTGACAATGGTTAGTATATTTTTTCTTATGAACATTTTGATGAAAGTACGACGTAAACATTAATTTGCTACTTTAATGGCCTTTAAAGCAGCTATATTTGAGTATATACGAAAAACAAAAATGAAAGTCGAAAATACTAATAAAATGTTTAAATACACACACATGTTACAAAAAAGTTTAAAGTCGAAAATACACACACATGTTTGAATATGCACATATGATACAAAAAGCTGACGTCAGTTTACAAAGGGTCAAAGTCATATTATGACTTATTTATAGATAATCATACTCTTCAGAAGTGCTGTTCGAATTGGGATGCAAATCTAAACGTTGAAAATGATTGAAAGACCTGTTTTTTTCTATATTTTAGCAAAAATTCTGAAGTGAAAATTAAATGGTTACAGTAACAAAAAATACACAGATATCTTAGTACTAATGTGTGGTACTGCAAAACATTGATATACTGAACAGTGACGTGTGTACTTTCTTTTCTGTTTCGAACCTTTACCTTTTTTTAATGTCATGTTTTATTTAAAAAATTAAGAACAAATCATAAATAAGGAATAGAAAAACCAAAAAGCATGCTTATCGTAGTAAGATAATAACAATAACAACAAAACATACATACATCATCATCATCATCATCGACATCATCAACACCATTACCTTTACTACTACTGTGATAACTAGTACCATCATTAGCGCTATTACTACCACCACAGCTGTTACTACTATTGTTACTACTACACTACCATTAAAATGATAACATCAGTCACTTAATAAACACCGTATGCGTTTTTTTCATTTAATCATGGACACATATAAACACAATAACAACCACAAATGGTAAACACAAAAACAATAACAGTTAAATAAAAGAAACGAAACGACATGACAGAAGCGAAAATAAATTAATCAAACAAATGAAACAACGCAACTGGCTGTTGTCATATTATCTGGGAAACCTTGTAAGAAAAGATGCATTTTAATCCAGTAAAAAAAAAATATGGGAGCCACTGTGTAACAAACTTTGTGAGTGTCATTTGAAGACATGCAGCACAATTTTCTATTTCATACCTTGCTTTCAAATACACAGTGAAAACTTGAAATAATGGCAAGTTTTTTCCATATCTATTTGTAAATATAGAATTTGGCATTAACAGAATTAAGTCAAACGTTTTATCCGATCTAAAATCATTGCCACAACCAAACAGGACAATATTTTCACTCAGAAGTAGATTCATAGTTTCACATTTTGTATTAATTTCATTTTGAAATTCTTGCCATAAAAAGTTTGAACATGAGGGCAGTGATAAAATATATGTTGAATGTTTTCTTTTTCTCTATTGCAAAAAGAACATTTTTCTGAATCTTCAATGCCCACGTTTTTCATAATGGTATTGGTTGCCAGTATCCTATTAACTCTAACCTGAAATTAACTCTAACCTTTTATCTGTCGGACTGAAACGTTTTTAGCCCAATTAACATCCTTCGGTAATCTTTCATTCCATTTATTGCAAAACATTGGCTCTAGATTGTTTTGATTTATTAAATCGTAATAAAGCGAGGCTCCCCTTGAAACTGAACATATCACAGACATTAGTTTACTTGACTCACCTTCTTCACAACACTTTATTTCTACTCCAGCTTCTCTCGACTACGTTTTCACAGTAATAATGTAACCGTTATATGTTACAAAATCTGAATTGATGTTATATCTGTTAACACAGGACTTGAAACTAAAAAAAATACCATTTTAGTCTAAAGGATTCCGTACCCAGTATGCGCCACTTTCTATCTAGTTTTTATGAAAATTAGATCTGCCCCCAATCCTCAAATTCCTGTGACAAAACAAAGACTCTAAACAGAATTCTTCTGCAGTTTGGACACCAACAATCTCATCTTTTCTTTATATGCTCTGAAAAAATCTTTACGGAAATTATTTAACTTATTATGCCCAGACAAATCAGTACCTAACTTATCAATAATTTCCGCCTTGTGATTTAATGAGGGGAGTGTTTTATTCCTTCTATGGTTACCTGATAAGAGTTTACGAATCCAGGTTAAATTTCGCAAGAGAGGGGGTTAGTTACCGCCAAGGACATAGACAAAGTACAGTACATCTTCTCATGTACGCCGCGTGTGGTCGTGCCACACCCTTTCGAAATTTGCTTCATTTTTCCGCCCTCGATCACCGTTTTGAATCCAGATTAGATTTAATACATTTATTTGTTTCCATATGCTCGGTATATTCCTATCCCGCCATGCTGTACACTTTTTACAGACATTTTTCCGATTAATTTAATCTCTCTCTCTCTTTTTTTTTTTTTACCCCATACAAACTTAAATGTAAATTGTGAGTTTCATCAATTACGTAGTCTGGTGGGTTCGGTAGTAGCATCCATCGATGCGTTAGTTTTGCTAAGATCAGGGATTTAAGTACTGCTATTCTGCCAAAAGGTGTTATCTGTCTTTTCAGCCAAGTTTTGTACATTGTTTTTATCTCTGCAATTTTTTTTTCTAGATTCATAAATTTCACAGTTTTTTTTAAAATCACTTGTAAACCAAATCCCCAAATTTTGAATTTAGGAGGGCTCCATTTTATATTTAATGTGGCATGTACTTAACGGGCGAGTTTCGTTTACTTTCTAACCATACTGCATTCTTTTTTTTCCGCATTTAGTAAGAGTCCAGATACTCTTCCAAATTTTTCAAGCTCCATAATTCTTCGAATGATTTCCGATCGCCTTTTTGTGAAAGTTCAGTATCATCTGCATACTGTGATATTATACTCTCAGTATTAGCTATTCTTATTCCTTTTTTGACTTCATTTTGTCTAATCATATTTGCTACGATTTCAACACAAAAAACAAAGAAATATGGTGAGATTGGATCCCCTTGGCGCGCGCGCGCGCACACACACACACACACACACACACACACACACACACACACACACACACACACTGACCTCGTTTCTTGCGACGGTACCTAAGGTACCCACACACACACACACACACACACACACACACACACACACACACACACACACACACACACACATACATACATACACATACACACACAACAACACACACACACACACACACACACACACACACACACACACACACACACACACACACACACACACACACTGACCTCGTTTCTTGCGACGGTACCTAAGGGATATCCAAAATCCTACTCCGATCGCGGAGACGATCAAAAGCGAGATCAGCACAATTCCAAGCAGTTTTCCTGTCACAGATCTACAATTTTAGTAACTGCTTTTGCTATACGACCACAATGGTCATCATTTGTCCCCTGACACACGAACAAAACCCATCACTTGCTACATGCAATAGCTGACAAGTTCCCTATCACTGAACAACAATACTCATCAACTGTCATGTCACGAAATACAGCCAGTTAGTTGTCCTGTCACAAAGACCACAAAGCCCAACTGGTCATTCTGTCACAGATCGACAATGCCAAACAGTTGTCCTGTCACAAGAAACAATTCCAGTTGTCTTGACACGGAACCACAATGCCGATCAGTTTTTGTCACAGAACTCAAAGGTCGCTCAAGTGCCCCGTCAAAGATCACAGAACAACACCATTAGATTTCCTAGCATAAATGGGGTTGTCTAGTTGAAGAAGGATTCACACACACACACACACACACACACACACACACACACACACACACATATATATATATATATATATATATATATATATATATATATTTATAAGGGGAGTACGATGGTTCCCTCAGGTAGCTATATCTCATATTCTGCCTTTGAAGGGGAGTACCCCCCCTCAGGTTCTCTTCATCTCTCAATTTTTTTTATATATTCCCCCCATTTTTCTTCATCTTCATTTTTTTATAATTCTAATCTTTGCCAAGTCATACTATGACTGAAGAATTGTTAGCCTGCACTTGTTTTCTCCTGCAACTTAACTGTTTAGCATTATAATGTTTGTCAATCGGTGGGAGACTGCATCTCTTAGGAGATCCAAGTAAAGGTTGTTCTGTACAATTCTTAGCCACTCACAATGCTTGGGTTATTGAACAGCAGAGCTGACCACTCAGACTGTTCCATATCTTTTGATCTCCCTTGCACCCTTGAATGGATCCTCAAGCATAGACTCAAAGATTGTCCCCTACATTTTTTACTGTTTGCATAATGCTTTTAGTTTTTTTCAGCAACTTTTTTTCCTCTCCACACTTTTTGTTCCATTTACTACCCTTCGCTGGCTGCTTTGGGGGTGCTGTTGGATTCTGTTTTGAATCCTTGGTGGTGAGAACACCACAGAATTATGGACTGTGGTGTGCCTCTATTTGACACCAAGAGCACAGACACAATCAGTCGTGTCTCCCTGATGAGTCCGATCCTGTGGACGAAAGGCCTTGGAGCAGACGATACAAATTGATTTGCCTTTGTAGGGGAGTACGATGGTTCCCGCAGGCAGCTAGTGAAGGGTTTCTCATATTTTATAATATATTCCCCGCATTTTCTTCTTCTTCAATTTTTTTTTTGTTAATTCTAATCTTTGCCAAGTCATTACTATAATGACTGAAGAATGTTACCCTGTACTTGTTCTCTCCTGTGCTAATTGCTCAGCATTCCTGCTGCATAATATGCTATATAGCATATATATATATATATATCCGTGGTATGTCGATAATGTCACTGTGCAGATGACCTTCTCCCATGGGCACGAGTGTGGCTGGAGAGACCGATTCTCGAGGCACACACCCGTGGGCAGTAGGGGCAATTGAACGTGGCTAATGTGGGAAGGGAGGACACCGAGGCCTTGCGTTTTTCTCTTGTGGTAGTCATGTGGTTGCGGCGGTTGTCTTCAAATTCTTCTTGGGCCTTCCTTGTTAGACTTCGCCATACTGCTCTGTCCTGGGCACAAACCTCTAGGTTTTTTGCAGGGCATGTAGCTGTGCTTCAGATTGTCTTTTACACAGTCTTTGAAGCGCTTTCTGGGGCGGCCTCTGGGTCTCTGGCCCTGCCTCAGTTCTCCGTAGAGCAACTGCCGAGGCAATCTGTGAGGCTCCATACGGATGACATGTCCAGTCCAGCGAAGCTGGGCCTTCATTATCATGGCTTCGATGCTGAGCAGACCGGCTCTGTCCAGGACTTCGAGGTTGGTCACTCGGTCTTGCCACTTGATGCCCATAATCGCTCGTAGTGATCTCGTGTGGAAGCGTTCAAGCTGTTTCGTGTGTTTCCGGTACAGCGTCCAGGACTCACAGCCGTAGAGGAGACTAGTGAGAACAACAGCTTTGTAGACCTTGATCTTTGTGTCGAGCTTGATGCTTTTGTGGGTCATCACACGAGTACGTAGGCGGTCAAGAGCTTGGCTGGCTTTGCTGATCCTGGCAGAGATTTCTCTGTCAAGAGAGCCATCACTGGAAATGACGCTCCCGAGGTACTTGAAGTGTTCGACAGTTTTCAGAGTGGTGCCTGCCTCCGATGGTGATGGTGGGGGGGGAGGTTGCACTGTTAGGTCTGGGGAGGGTTGGTAGAGCACACTTCCGTTTTTCCAAGGCTGATTGTGAGGCCAAAAAGCCGAGAGGCTTCGCAAACTTGCTGACAATGAACTGGAGATCCGCTTCTGTGTGTGCCATCAGGGCACAGTCGTCGGCAAACAGTGCGTCAGTCACAAGTCTCTCGACTGTTCGGGTCTTGGCGCTCAGCCGACGAAGGTCAAACAGAGAGCCGTCCAGCCTGTACTTGATGTAGATGCCTCTGTCGAGATCTCCGAGGGCATGGTTCAGCACGCACGTGAAGAACAGGTTGAACAGGACCGGAGCAAGGAACACAGCCCTGCTTGACGCCGTTCGAGATTTCAAAGGGAGCAGAGCTGTCACCCCAACAAGCACAAGGCCAACCATGTCGTCGTGGAATAGGCGGATGATTTTTGTGAATTTCCTCGGACAGCCAAGCTTGGAGAGTATGACCCACAGCGCCTCCCTGTTCACCGTGTCGAAGACTTTTGTTAAGTCGATGAAGACAGCGTAGAGGTCCATCCTCTGCTCAATACACTTTTCTTGGACCTGTCTCACCGAGAAGACCATGTCGATAGTGCTGCGGCCTGGTCTGAAGCCAGACTGTGACTCTGGCAGTGACGGTTCTGACACAGCGCTGATCAGGCGGTTTAAGATGACTCTTGCAAGGATTTTCCCAGCGACTGAGAGGAGGGAGACGCCTCGGGTAGTTACCACAGTCAGACTTGCTGCCCTTGTTTTTATACAGGGAGACAACAGCGGCATCTCGAAAGTCATGTGGGCATGGTTTCTTCCCCCCAAACGCTGCAGCAGAGTATGTATGTCGTGGAGAGTGTCCAGGGCCACTGGACCGGCTGCCTTGTACATCTCGGCTGGGATGCCGTCCATGCCTGGTGCCTTACCACTGCTCGTCTGCTTCATTGCCTTAGTGATTTCCTCGAGGCTGGGTAGAAGGTCAAGCTCTTCCAGGGCCGGCTTCTCCGGGATAGCGTTCAAGACTGAAGAGTCGACTGTGGACGGTCTGTTGAGTAAGGTGGAGAAATGTTCCCTCCAGCGTTGTGTGATGCTGTCCTTGTCTTTCAGCAGGGTCTTGCCATCTGCAGACAGGAGTGGGGGGGTGCTGGGTGGGTCTCTGTGGTCCGTAGACAGCCTTGAGCGAGTTGAAGAACTCTTTGGAGTATTCAGCTCGGTATATCGTTGAACCTCATCAGCTTTCCTGTCCCACCAGCTGTCTTGCATTGTGCGCAGTTCTCTCTGGACTTTTGCTTACTTGGAGGTGCTTGAAGCGATCCTTCTGGAGATGGAGGATAGATCGTTCTGCCAGTTGATATAGGCAGTGTGTTTTCTCTTCTAAGAGTTTGCTGATGTCGTCATGGTTTTCATCAAACCAGTCCTGGTGGACTCGCTTCTTGAGGCCTAGAGTGGCTTTGTCTGACTCTGTCACCGTCTGTTTGAACTGGTTCCATTGTTCTGTTGGGTCTCCAGTCAGCGGTCCCTGAGCAGTCAGAGTCTCATCTAGGTGAGTTTGGAATTTCTCTTTTACGAGAGGGTTCTGCAGTTTTGAGATATTGAATTTTGATCGAGCAGCCTTGGGCTTCCTGCGTTGGACTCTGGCTATGTGAAAATTGAAGACCGCCCTCACTAAACGGTGGTCTGTCCAACACTCAGCTCCTCGCATGGCTCTGGTGATCATCACGTCCCGTGTATCCTGCCGTCGAGCAATGACATAGTCTATAAGATGCCACTGCTTGGACCTTGGATGCATCCACGTGGTTTTGTGTTTGTTGGCCAGTCTGAAGAGGGTGTTGGTGATGGTGAGACCGTTCTCACACACAGTCAGGAGCAGTAGCCCGTTGCTGTTCATCTTGCCGACTCCCTGGGAACCCAGAACTCCCTCCCAGCTCTGGTGATCTGTCCCCACTCTTGCGTTGAAGTCCCCTAGGACTACTAGCTTGTCGCTTGCAGGAGTTGACTTCACTAGAGTGTCCAAGGTTTCATAAATCTCTCCTTGTCTTCCTCACAGCTTGTGAGTGTGGGGGCGTAGGCACTGATGATGGTGACATGCCTGGAGCGACCGACGGGGAAGCGCAGTTTCATCAGCCTTTGTATATATATACATCAGCCTTTGTGTATATATATATACACACAAGAATAAAAACAACATTGTACCTTGGCCTGATGAAGCTGTTAACAGCGAAAAATTTGTTAAAAATACATGTCTGAGACATGAACCGACTGTTATTTTTTATCTTGTATTTTACCATTTCTGGCTTCTTCTTCAGTCAATTCTACAGGGTGCGCAGCTCAGGACAACAAGACAGCATCATTTTTAAATATATATATATATGTATATATATATAATTATATATATTAATTAGAGAGAGAGCTGAACAATTAAGTAGTGGGTGCAAACAAGAGTAGGTTAAAAATTCTTCTGTCATTATAATAATAACTTGGCAAACACGTGTCAAAAAATTTCAAAAAGAAACAACAAAAAGGTATAGGTGGTTGAAAAACGAGCTGCATGAGGGAAAATATATATTATGAATATATAAAATCCTATTACTAGCTGCATGAGGGAAGCATTTATTTATATTCACCCACTATACTGTAGTTAGGCAGAATCATCTACCACTGCAGATATGAATATATATTTTTACAATCTATAAGAGCAATATATATAATTATATATATATATATATATATATGTATGTGTGTGTGTGTGTGTGTGTGTGTGTGTGTGTGTGTGTGTGTGTGTGTGTGTGTGTGTGTGTGTGTGCATTTCGACATTATGCGAGTGAACTTCCAATGTAAACGTCAGACGTTAAGCAATTTTTTTCTTTATGTCAACACTAAGCAACAAATTCACCATACACACACACATATTGTGTAAATGGAGATGTAACATATGTAAAAGGAGATTTAACATATAACTCTGTGTTACTCCCACCACCAAAGGTTCCAAAAACAGAAGGCACCCCAACGCGACCCAGAGAAGGATGGAAGATTGAAATGAGGAGAAAAACATTATATTATGTTGAATAATTATTGCAAAGACACAAAAATAATTACGTAAAGAGTTATGATTATATGTAGAAATCTCTTAAGCAGTGCTTGACTATTTTTAAGGACTCAAGAAACGTCAAAAGTAAACAGTCCAAGAGGCAGCTCATAACCAAAGCAATCTCTGTCACACCACTGCTGACAGCAGGTAAGAATAGTGCAGAACAGCCAGCCTTTACTTTGATTCCTTAGGGATGCTCTCTCCCACTGACAGACAAGCTCACCGAGCAAATAAGCAGTCAAGGAAAAGAAGTACAGACTGAAAATAAATGATTCCATCTGTTAAGTGACTTTGTAATGTTTTAAAAAAAAAAAGAACAGGGCGGGGGCGGGGGAGGGGTGGGATAGAAATTGGAATGAAAAGAGGACGCTGGAATATGAGTATGAAATTAATCGCTTGCTATATGAGCAAAGTACCACAGGCCATTTTGAAAACTGAACCATGTGTATTGCCTGTTCGGAGGCGCCTTTTGTTCGCTCATCAGACGGACTGGCTCATTGCGTGGCCCTCCCTTGGCATCAACAGGAAATCACAATATCTATAATTATGCAGTATTCTTACTATGAAGGTTTAAAGAACAGAATCAAATGGCACCCAAAACAGCCAGCAAAGGACGGGAAAGGAAAATGAGAAAAAAGCACTATAAGAAAATAAGTTGCATAACGACTAAAATAATGAATGAATTAGAGACTAATCAGTTTGGTGAGAAATCTTTGAAGAGTTTGAGCCTGTGCTTAAGAATCCATTGTCGGATACAACAGGGGCTGAATGGTGTCAAAGTCAGAATGGTCACCTCGACTGTCTAGCAGCCAAAGCATTGCCATTCACATCAGAGCGGACGGTAGCTAAAAAAAAAATGCGGAACAGCTTTGACTCGGATCTCGTGACAGACGCAATTTCCTAGTGAAAGACCATAAAATTGTATGTTTAACAAATAAGTAGCGGGTAAAAAAAATGTGCATGATAACAATTCTTCCATCAATATAAAACAATCACTTTGCTTTGCAAAGATTCAAAAGAAAGAATAAAAAGAAAGGGAGGGGTGGGGTTGGGCTGTGCGGTGGGGTGGGGGAGAAAGAAACAGTAATAGAAAAGATGGCACTAGTATAGCTACATAAAGATGGTGCTAAAGTAACTACATAAAATCTTTTACTAATGTAAATGGTATGTGCTATTAGCTAGTTTCTGAGTCCTCCCCCCCCCCCCCCCCCTCTCTCTCTCTCTCTCTCTCTCTCTCAATCGTCATCTGATTTATCGATTTTGTCAAATGTCAAGAGAAGATTAATTTCTATTTAATTAATACCAATTTGTCCATGACTTACGAATGTGAGCGAACAGTTATTCTGAATATATGTTTAAGACAACCTTGCTTATCTCAACCTATTCGGTTCATGTCGTCAACAAATGGGCATCTTGTCAATGGATTCTTCTTCTGGGGAAGAAAGAGACCACAGTCATAAAAACAATAACAGATGTGGGTGGAAATAGTTGGAAGAGGATCTAGTCGACATTGAACAGGGGTTAAGTTCATAGGGTTTGCATGTCCGAGTTTACAGCAAGAGACCCAAGAATCAAGTGGCCGTGACGTCCGTTAAAGTTAACTTCGGTCTGAGACACTGAAGATTTTGAAAGGATAGGTTCGGGTCTCAGCAGAAGGTAAGAGGTATGGGCCAAAATACTGATATCAGAGGGGCTTTTCTCTGAGGATCTTCTGCTGTCGTCTCTAGAGTGTCTTCCTTCCAAAACACTAAAAAAAAAAAAAAAAAAAAAATTCCAAACACTAAATAAAAACATCCAACTCTCCAAAGTATATTTCTACCAAAACACAGAATAAACATTAATTAAAATAAAAAGGAAAATGATAAATCCTGCTGTCTCTAGAGTGTTTTTTCTACCAAAACGCTGGATAAATATTATTGAAAAAAAACTCCAGCTCTCTCAAGTTTTTTTCCTCCAACAAAAATACTGAGTAAACATACAAAAACGTCCAGCTCTTTACATTTTGTTCCCGCAGAAACACTTAATCAAAATTAAAAAGTCCAGCTCCCTCTTGAGCTTCTTTCTGCAGGAACACTGAATCAGCGTACAAAATCATAATCAACAATATAAAAACAAGCACTGAAAGAGAGAGAGAGAGAGAGAGAGAGAGAGAGAGGGAGAGAGAGAGAGAGAGAGAGAGAGAGAGAGAGAGAGAGAGAGAGAGAGAGAGAGAGTTACCCAGATTCTCTGTCAAGCCTGTTTTGCGTGAGGTGGTCACTGTAACAAATTATATTTTCTCATTTACAAACCCGCTGCATGTATCAAATTAAGACCAATTTTATGCTGGTCATTCATAATATCTACAGCAACAATGTGTCAAGTATGACCAAATGTAAAATATACAAACAGACTCAAAGTGCCAGGTTGATTGAGATTTAGATGAGCGTTCATTCCTTTTTAAATAGAAAGTGTGCAACTGCATTTGATTCTCTCTCTCTCTCTCTCTCTCTCTCTCTCTCTCTCTCTCTCTCTCTCTCTCTCTCTCTCTCTCTCTCGTCTGGTCATACCTTTCGTGTTACCTTTCGTGTTAAATATGGTTAAGTTTTAATCTAACGTATGTTTGTTGTTCTGAGTAGAATTTGTCTTATGTCTACCAGTTGTTGCCTAAACCATTAGTGCAACATATATGTATCTCTCTATGTATCTCACAGCATGATATACGCAATAAGATTGCTGTTGCATTTCTGATAGGTAAATTTGTAATATCATGATTTTAAATAAAGTTCTGTTGAAACCATCCATTAAGCTGTCTCTGGTCTATTTAACCCAGTTAGTTTCTCATAATAGTTTATCTGTTTGTTCTGAGGAGCTGCTAATTTCTGCTGACTGACTCGGATACTTACAGGTGAAAAAAAGTCAACACTTTGGGTGTGCTTCAGAAGGATTCAAAATATAAAATAAAAACAAGTATACTTCCCAATAGTTTGTCCTATTCTTTACTGCTGTTGCAGGTTTTTTCTAGTTTGCGCATCTGACTGGAAATATCGCTTTTTCGTTTTTATTCCTCAATGTGCGCTGAAAATGAGCAGAGGCATGGTTCAGCAGTCTATTGAAACAAATACAAAAAAAAACCCTGAAAATACGTAGAGGCTTGGCTTCAGCTGTCTTTTGAACCAAACACGGGAGTTCAGATGTATTGCAAATTCCGCACGGCAGTTTCCGATTGTGTTCGAAACGTGGAGGGGTCATCTCCCAGAGGTAAACCGAAAAAGTGTGAACTCGGAGCTTAAAGGAATGGGGTGGCAGACATGACCTAGCTTTTCTCAAACAATTCACCTTTTGTGAGAGGCGATCTCCCACCAGCATATATAATGGTCACTTGTGCGTGCGTGTGTGTGTGTGTGTGTGTGTGTGTGTGTGTGTGTGTACGTGTGTGCGTGCGTGTGTGTGTCTCTAGGATGGGGGAAATCGTGATGGTATTGCTTAAATGCGCTAAGTTGATGTATTATTAGTGAGGCTTAACACACCAAGGTTATCTCTGCACTCATACACGCATATGCACACTCATGCACCCACCAAACATTCACCTCTCTCTGGGAATGGGATGTCACGCATTCGTTTCTCTCTAACACGACTGAGAACAAGAAATACAATTTCTATGCTGCTTATAATCAAACATGAAAAATCCAGTTACACAAAATGGAACAATCAAAACGTAAAGATCAATACTTCCTAATCCCGGGTTGTAATGAAATGGCTTCTTACCTGGCCAGGTATCCACACATACACACTTTCACCCCACACCACAGTTCTTGAACAAGTCACTTCAAGTTTTGTTCAGAACTGGGTGATGGGTGACGCCCTTGGTTGACTGGCTCCAGGTTTCAGGACTGGGTCTTCGTGGTAGTCTCTGGGAACCCGACGTAGAAATCTTCTTCTTTGTTTCTTTCACCCACCTCTGGGCCTTCAAACTCGGCATTTTCCTTTTTCAGTTTGTCTGTTGCCTTAAGACCTCGCTGTCACTTCTGTCTCCCAGACCACGTGTTTCTCAATCCTACTCTGTCCTGCTCACTGTTCTCTCCTCTCTCTCCTCCGTTCTTCTCTCTCTCGTGGTGCTCTTCTTCTCTTCCTGTCATGTGTGTTCTCCCTCAGTTTATATAGGGATGGACACAAAGGATTTCCCTTTGGGCCATGCCTTTGTCCACGTTGTTTCTCCACAGCCTTGTTCACAAGTACACTGAATTCCCCTTTCGCTACATTCTTTCTTCCAAACATCAGCATTTACACACATCCCCACCTTACTGCTGAGGAATCAGCCACCTGGCACCAAATGGGCATCGAAAATTTCCGCCGACCCAGGAGCCACTTTAAACACAGTAATTATCATAGAGAAAGCTACGAAAACAACGTCCACACGCATTCAACCAGCCTGACAAAGCATCAACACAGTGCCCCACGGCAATACCATCTGAACAAGCCCAAGACTTCTGTTCTTCAAGGTCTGTCTACAAAGCCGCGTCAGCTGAATGAGTATTTAGCGCCCACTCTGTTGAATCATTTTGCTGCCAGCATCTACACCTTCCGACTGTTCAGCCGTGAAAAGCATGCTGCTCGCCTCTCAGAACATGACTTCCAGCTGCTGCAAGCGGCATTCTGATGACGTCCTATTAATGACGTCACGTCTGCCACTCCTTTCATTTCAGCTTGGTGAGTGACAGAGCTATGGAGACTTACAGACTTCCAAAGCGTCCATACAATCTACTGTCATGATAAGACTATCAGAAAGGATATTAGTTTGAAACCGACTGTCAAAGAGGAGTTGTAGCCAGCCGTTTTGTCCGACTCGGCCGTTTTATCCGAGGTTGGACAAAACGGCCGGGTCAGACAAAACGGCCGGCTAAACCCGGCCGTTTTGTCCGACTTTAAATTTTTTTCGGACAAAACGGCCTGGTTGGACAAAACGGCCGGCTCGAAATAAGCGGCCGTTTTGTCCGATATTTCACTGGCAAAGAAGTATAAATTCGTCGCGTTCTGTTTTTTTTTTCTTTTCTTTTTTGTTGTTGTGTTTTTTTCTGTCTGTCTACCCCCAAGTAAAGAGATCACGTGGAAAAAAAACCCATTCGGCCGTCATGCCCCCAGGTGGCCAATTTGGCGTCTTAAGCTGACCATTGGCCGTCAGGGGCCATGACTATCGAGTGGGTCTTATTGTCGTGATTTCTTTACTTGGCTGCAGGAGAGAGAGAGAGAGAGAGAGAGAGAGAGAGAGAGAGAGAGAGAGAGAGAGAGACAGACAGACAGACAGACAGACAGAGACAGAGACAGACAGACAGACAGAGACAGACAGAGACAGGTGGCACATCACGATACAACATTTGAGGTGACTGTGTCAAACCGTTGGGGTCTTGGGACAAACAATTGACGCACCCTCAATTTTGAGAGTCTGACGTTGTCTGTGACCTTTACCTTGACCTTAATTGCTCTGACATATTTGGAGAGCAATAAACCAAACAACCTTCATACCAAGTTTCAGCTTCCTATGTCGACCGCTGCCCAAGATATGGTTAAAATATATATTTTTTTTCGGTTTTGAAGGTCACACGTCAAGGTCATAACCTTGACCTTAAAATTTGGGGACAGGTGTATTTAAGCACCCCCTCCTGTTTTCTTGCTTCTTTGTGTATTTGCGGTATTGCCTTTTTCAGTGTAGATAGGACTGTCTTTCATCTACCTTTTGAGCTAAAAGTTGTTCTTGAATGATATTTTCAAACTTCGATTTATTTGACACCTCCCCCCCCCCCCCCCCCCCTAGGCCCTCCCAGCACAGCAATAACGAGCGCATCGCGGAGCGGCTGCAACGCCGCACGGCAGATATGTTCTTTGACCCCCCCCCCCCCTTACCCCCATATCTTAGCCCCACCTTTCTCTCTGTCTCTATCCCACACCGAGTAGCTTGACACGCACTGACATTTATTCAATTCAATGATTGTCTTTGTCTTTCACACTGCTACATCACTACTGAAAGTACTTTCCTCACTTTTGGACACACACACATATACACACACACACACGCACGCACGCACACATACGCACACACACATACATACGTGTGCACACACACACACACACACACACACACACACACACACACACACACACTGAGTAGTTGACACACACTGACATTCATAAGTCACATGAATTATATATTCTCTCTCTCTCTCTCTCTCTCTCTCTCTCTCTCGGGACTCTCTCTCTCTCTCTCTCATAAGCTCTCTCTTTTTTTCTCTGTTTTCTCTCTGTCTCTGTCTGTCTGTCTGTCTGTCTGTCTCTCTCTCTTCTGTCTCTCTCTCACACACACACACACACACACACACACACACACACACACACACACACACACATCTTGTTCGAATCTCTTGCCATTCATGTGGCACACCACCACACAAAGTTTGACACGACTCCGACTTTCCGTTCGGAAGATATCCTTGGGACAGACAGAAAAAAAAAGATCATGACCTTGACCTTGAATATTGTTGTTCGGATCTCTTGCCATTCATGTGGTACACCACCACACAAAATTTGATGGGACTTCGACCTTGATCGGTTTATATATTTGGATGCACCATAAGCCAAAATCACATCCATGCTAAGTTTCAACATCCTATGTTTTCCAGTGCTCGAGATATGGCTAAAAATAGGTTTCAGTTTTAAAAGTCATTCGCCAAGGTCATGACCTTGACCTGAAAATATGATTTGGAATATCTTCCATCTAAGGTAGCACAACATCACATAAAATTTGAATTGCTTCTGTCTACCCGTTCAGAATACATGATTGCAACAAAAATTTCCCCACCCTCAAATTTTTAAGGTCCAGCTATCTCCTCGACCTTGACCATGACCCTGATTGGCCTACAAAGGTCGTACGTCAAGGTCATGACCTTCTTGTTCGGACCTCTTGCCGTTCTTGTGCCACACCACCACACAAAGTTTGACGTGACTCTGATTTTTTCCGTTCGGAAGATATCCTTGCGACAGACAAAAAAAAAAAACAAAAAACAACAAAAAAAAAAACACCAGAACGCGACGAATGTATACTTCTTTGCCAGTGGAACTGGGCAAAGAACAATTTAAAAAAATATATCGGACAAAACGGCCGCTTACTTAGAGCCGGCCGTTTTGTCCAACCAGGCCGTTTTGTCCGACAAAAGATTGACAGTCGGACAAAACAGCCGGGTTTTAGCCGTTTTGTCCGAGATTGGACAAAACGGCCGGGTCGGACAAAACGGCCGGCTACAGGAGTCAAACTTGACCAGACACGTTCAATGCAGGATCAGATCAGCAGTGTGTGTTGCGCGTCGTTCTTGGAACTGCACGACGTTACCAAATAGCTTTTAATTAAAGCAGCAGCAAGACTGATCATTTCACTAATTACTTATCGACTTATTGTAGTGCGGTACTGTATTGCTTGCCAGCAGAACTAGTTTCCCGGCTCAGACAAATTCGGAACAGCACAGCACGACTCGTTCCTAATAAAAGAAAACAAGATCGATAGCTTCACTGGCTGCCAGTTACATTTTGTTATTAGTACAAACTAACCTCTCTTGCCTTCCGTTTCTTTTCTTTTTTTTTTATTTATTTTTTTTTTTGATTGTGTCCTGTGTGTGTGTTTTTTTTTTCCAGTCTTTTGTTGAGACTTCCTTTAGTTTGCTGCCTTCCTTTGTTTTTTTTTTTTTTCACTATTCCTGTCCTGTACGCTCTGCACATACCAGTCATCACGTACTCTCTGCTCTTCCAGTCTGAAACCGCTGAAGATACCAAAGCGAAATCTGGAATCGTTTAGTGAGCATTCCTTTAGTTTTGCTGCCCCAAGTTTTTGGAACTCACTGCCTCCTACCCTACAAAACCAGCCCACGTTATCTGCTTTTCAGTGCACTGCTAGAAACTTATCTTTTCAGCCAAGTATTTGGAACGATGCTTTTTCCATATTGTGTTTATAAGATAATTTCTGTAGTAAGACAGCTGTTTTATGTGAATGAATGGAGGTCTGAATGGTGTATGAAAGTGCAAGAAGTAGTAGTTTTCAACTAGAACTATGCTTCACAAATATTTATGATTAATATTTGGCCCATTTCTAAAGGACACATTATCATGTCCATGGAAAGAAAAATAAACGAAAACCAAGATTCAGCTAGCATTTACTCATTACCAGTTTAGCCCATTTACTTTTCTTTCTTTTTTTTTCCCTCTGCCTCATCTTCCAAGCTTCTTATTTTAAGTATTCCCTACACAGCCATAAGCAGGAATTACCAGTAGCCACACCCGCAATTATGATTAGGCCGTCTTTGGGAGACACCCCAGAGGAGACACTGCACTACTGTTGAGTTAATAGCACCAGTTCCAATTCAAATACGTAGGACCACTACCTACCTACCTGACAAAAGTCAAATGAAACAAACTGCAGCTTTTACCGGAACACGACGAAAAAGCGGAAGAGAGCACACAAACAAAGTGTGTGAAGTAACGCTGTTTTTAATGCACGACACAAAACAAGACAAGAAATTTTCGGCAATATGCCTTCCTCAGCGACATAACAACGAAAACAGTACAGACATTAACATGCGCAATACTCCCCTTGTGAAACCAAAGTGTGAATGAAGTTGACAGAGGGACAGTAGGAGAGAGGTGAGTTGAGTTTGAGGAATATGGCACGAGGAAAGAGGGTAGAGTTAAGCGACGAGGAGGAAAAGGAGAGAGAGAGAGAGAGGGGGGGGGGGGGGGGGGGGGGGGGGGGGGGGGGGGAGGGAGAGAGAGAGAGAGAGAGAGAGAGAGAGAGAGAGAATGGACGTAGGTGAAGAGTGGAGAGAGAGAGAGAGAGAAGAGGATAGGGAGGGGAAGGAGAGTGAGAGGAGGGGGGGAGGGTGTGATTGTATGTAGTGTGTGTGTTGCATATGAATGAAAGAACAAGAGAAAACAATAAATAAAATACAATATGCACCAAAAAGCATTGTAAACGACAATGGGGGGGGGG
>JADBJO010000014.1:767500-815000 GCA_016801955.1 Conus betulinus
ATGAGATACTCTTTGTATTGCAGTGGACCCAGTTAGCACACTGCCATCATCCTAGATTGGTGCTTTTCTCTTCATAGTGGCCCCCAATAATGTGAAGCCAATTTCAGCAGTTGAGGGTGCTTAAGATTACGACCGGCAATGGCCTCCAAAGCAGAAAAGGGAGTCTGACAAAATAAGAAAATCTTTATGTTTGGATTTTACAGCCCATTTCAAGAGCCAGGACCAATGTAGTCAACTCAGCAGTGTAGAGATAAGCAGTCTGTTAGAATGTGTTCAGAACATCTCTGATGGGGATCTGTTGGTCAAAACACAGCAGAGGCAACTCCCTCCTCAGATTGGGAACCGCCGGTGAAAATGCTTTTGAAGGATGGAAACTTGGAACATAGTTCAACATAAAGGGACTTGTACGCCAAAGAACTAGTAGACCTTTATGGTACGAGGCTAAATCAAATCGGATCTCTAGAGTGAAGAAATGTCCATGATGGGTCATCAGGAAACTTGGATAATCACACAAACTACTCCAAGATCTATATCTGCTTTGTTCAAATGGGGAAGAACACGAATTCTAAGAGTGGAATGGAACTGGAGTGGTCATCGAATTTCTTCTGGAACTTGGGGTCAAAAACAGTCATATGTAGGGTCTTGGGGTTCAGAGGAGGGATTCAAACAGTAGTTCAAGGCGAGTTTCAGTCGACGATTTGTGAGATATGGTTCTCCTGCCTCAGCATACAGGCCATAAACAGGGGTGGTGTGGAATGCACCCAGACACAATCGAAGCCCTTGATGGGGATAGGATCTAGACTTTTCAAGTAAGAAGGTCTGGCCGAGCCGTACACTACACACCCGTAGTCCATTTTGGAGCGGATCAGAGCCCTGTATAGATGGAGGAAGTTTTCTTATCAGCCACCCAATTTGTGTGTGCCACAACTCGCAGAATGTTCAGTTCTTTCTGATAAGCAGTTTTTTAAGTGTTGGATATGGCTTTTAAAGTCCAGTTTTTGATCAAAAATAAAACCCAGAAATTTGGCTTCTTTCACAGCTGGAATGGTGGACTTATCCAGACGCAATTCAGGATCAACAAAGAACTGACGAAACTTATGAAAATGGATTGACCGAGTTTTGGTGCTTGAAAAGGTAAACACGTTTTCCTCGGCCCACTGTTGAATCTTTTTAACACCAAGCTGAAGTCGACGCTGTACGCTTGCATAAGAGGCTCCAACTGCGTGTTGTGCGAAGTCATCAATAAACAGAAAGGACTCAGAAACCTAGTTTACTGATTTGACAATGTCGTTGATTTTGATACTGAAGACAGCAGGAGAAAGAATGCTCCCTTGAGGTACACTCAACTCCTGCCCATGGATGTCAGACAGCGTGGTGCCGATACGGACTTGGAACTGCCGATCAGCCAGAAAATCTTGAATAAATAAAGGCAGATGAACACAAAAACCAAGTTTATGAAGATCAATAAGAATTCCAGATTTCCAGGTGAAGCCGTACGCTTTTTCCAGTTGAAAACGATAAGCGACCCATGCTGTTTATTGATGAAGGCGCTGCGGATGGTGATTTCCAGATGGACTAAATCGTCAACTGTCGAGTGGTACTCCTCCGAACCCACACTGTTCACTGGTTATAAGGCCATCGGTTTTCAGCTTCTGCATCATTCGGGAGTTGACATCTTTTCCATTAGCTTACAGAGACAACTGGTCAGAGCTATTGGACGATAGTGTGAAGGATTGGCAAGGTCTTTTCCAGGCTTAGGAATTGAATGATCAGATGCAGAGCTTTCCGCCAGGAGGGTGGAAAGCACCCTCTGGTCCAGATATGGTCGTTGACTTTTAGAAGGGTCTGGAGACAGCTTTCTGGGAGAAGTTTTAAAAGTTGATAATTTATATCATCATAGGCCAGGAGCAGAATCGTTGCAGGTTTGCAGAGCTGATTTCAGTTCATCGATTAAAAAGGTAGATTGTCTTCAGAGTTGTCTGATGTAAAATTGTATAGAGATTTTTCTCGGAGTTGTTTGTTTTTGTTAAAAGGCTGGATATTTTACTTGATTATGATGAGTTTTATTGAATGGTGGAGGCTAGCAGAATGGCAATAGCTTGTTTGTCAGTTATCAGAGTATCGGCAAGTTACAGGTGATGAATTGATAGGTTGGTGTTCTTCCCTTTGATTTTCCTGGTGATGTTCCAGACTTTTTTCTTGTATGTTTTAGACGTCAAAAAAGTTAAAAGTGTTTCGTTTTGGCACGAAGTTTCTGGTGGGCTCTCTACCGTTGGGAGCTGAAGGTCCTTGGAATACCCGATGCTCAGTCCATTTGCGTACTTTTGAGATTTGCTGGCCTTCAGAATTAAACGAAGGTGTATTAGGTAGTTGAACTTTTTCGCAAGACATCGGAATACAGGATTTTGCAGACTTAATCAAAGTATTAGTTAGAGATTCTGCTCGATCTTGACTTTGAAGAATGATAATTTCCTGGAGTTCCTTTGAAATATTTGCTACAAAAAGATTTCAGTTGGACGATCTTGATCAAGTTCTTATGATCAAGATGTTCTGGAACAAAGGCGTTTTCAGTGTCATTGATTTTAACAGCACAGGAAATGATCACTTCATTGCAGATCATCATGGACAGACCACTCATAGTCCAGGACAAGCGAGGGGTCACGTATTGACAAATCTAAACACGAAAGTGCACCCGTGGAAGAGTGGAGGTAAGTTTGGAGATCCGTCATTCAGACAACAGAAATCGAACTCTGAAATGACATCTTCGAGGAGCAGACCTCTTGATGAAGATTTCACACTACCTCAAAGAGGATTGTGTCCACTGAAATCACCCAACAGCAAAAGAGGTCGTGGAAGTTTTCTAATCAGGCTGACCAGCTCTTGTCGACTGACTGAGATACATGATTGTAAATATAAAGAACACACTGTAAACGTTTTATACAAAGTTATTCTTACGGCTAAAGCTTGAAGAGAAGTATCTAAATTAATAAAGGTGAACAAAAGAGACTTGTGGATGAGAAGTGAGACACACTCCCGTTACTCCATCTGCAGTGGGTTGTGCTGGTTTTGAGAAAATATCAAAACCGGAAAGAGTGAAATTCTTCTGGTTCTGAATTTTAGTTTCTTGCAGAGCTATCACAACAGATGTCAGAAAGTGACGGCTGTAGCTCCTCAAAATTAGAAAACAGACCTCAGATGTTCCAGTGGAGAATCCTTGACTCCATCATGGTAAGGAAATGAAAATGGTAAAAATCTCATTCCATTTCTGCCTCCTCATAGTCGGACTGCAGAGGAGAAAACTTGTTTTCAGTTGTTATAATTGTTTGTTTGGGGCCAGGAAGTTTTTTTCTAACCCTTTTTCTTGTGGAGCATGAAGACACAGACAGAGGCCCATCTACCTGTATCACCTCCACACTTTTCCTCTCAGGGGTTTTCGGACTGGCTCCAGGACCTTTGGGGGGAACAGCTGGTTTTCTGTTCCCATCCTTCCCAGGGGAGCGAGGCCAGGAGGATCTGGGAGGGTCTGTTTCCCAGCTTGCTCACCAGCAGACTTTTTTGTCTGCTGGAGAGATTTGGGGGGCGGGGGTAGCGGGTTTAACGCCTACGCTGAGGGCACTGGTTTTATGCGGCATTACTGCTGGTTTAGGTGAAGGTTTACCCGATCCACATGTTGATATCTCCTGTGTACATTGGGAACAGTGAAATGTCTCTGTCTGACAAGAGACAGACACTGTCTGATCTTCTTAACAGCGGCAGAGTAAGATAAAGCTGGTTGAGACTGACTGCCGAGCACCAGTTCTTGGCCTCATGGAATGGAATCTTTCCTTCTGTCTTGACCCGCTGGGTGTCCTTCTCTACCTTCCATTTAGGGCAGTCCTGCGAAAAAGAGGGGTGGCTGCCACCACGGTTGGCACAAACGGCTGGTCCATGGCAAGGCCCTTCATGAACTCCTTAGCAGCACCGTCCACAGATCTCCTCCCCCGAGCACCTGTCACGGACATGGCCAAATTGTTGACAGCGGAAACACCTCATCGGAGAAGGAATCTAGAGGTCAACTTTAACAACCAGGTACCTACCTACTCTGATGGTCGCTGGAAGACTGGGTGAACAAAACGTTAGGAAGAGTGTGTTCGTGGGTATTCTCTCTGATCCTTTTTGAATTAAGTTACCTTGTTGGCATCAATCACCCCTTAAGACTTCAACTCTCTCTTTATCTCTGCCTCTGACACTCCTCTCAGATCAGGGCATCTTATCACAACTTTTGAAGAGTTCAGTTGTTTTGTTGGGTGTCACTCTGATCTATCCCTGTCCACCGGCTTAGTGGTGCTTAAAAGCTGTTCTGCTTTGCATTTGGGTTCTGCACTCTACCAGGAGTAATCCATTCCTCAGTTCTTTTATGGACTGAGGGTCGCCTGCAAACTGTCTCTTCTGTTCAGTTCCCTAAACAACACGCCAGGAAGCTTCGAAGCCCAGAATCCTGTCCCCCTCCTTGTCTCTGTGTCCAAGTTGCTGTTCAGATTTGAATCTTTTGTTAAAGCTGTGGTAACTTTTCTTTTTTTATATGGGGGGAATTTTTTTTTATTAGAAGCTATTTTTTATGTGTTTTGTTTCAACTCTCCCTTACGCACCCACCATGGAGTCCAGCAAGGGGCCAGGGCCAAGAAGTCATCGTCTTGACCCTTTCCAGGCTTCAGGAGAGATATGCGACCAACAGGAGCTCACCAACCCTACTCCCATGATCATGCTCAACTCCCGGGGTCAAAGAGCTGAACGCTACAGGGGTTACCTTGGCCAGCCGGGGAACTGCCTGTCTTGACCTAGCCCTATGAAGGGGGAGCCGGTTGATACACCTGGGCCATAGTGTACCTCCTGCCTAGAAGAGGTCCGAGCCAGAGATGTGTCGAGGGCACCTGCCCTCTCAATCACCAGGATCTCCTTCCCCTTCATCACAGATCGCACGACACAACAAATGCGGCGAATCTTAAGAAGACCACAGAGAGAAAATGAATGTAGTAAAGAATACTTGAAGGGGAGACGAAAATAGAAAAGAGCCAAGAAAGAAAAGCAGAAGATAAGAAAAGGAAAAAAAGGTGGGTGACTATTTGGTAGGGCCCTCACCCTTAGCCTTTCTTTCATGGGAGGCCCTACCGGGGGCATCAACTCGTACCATGTTGTGCTTAAGCCAGAAAGCATCTTGACTTTCTAGCCTGGAAGCATTTTCAAACACTAGCTTATCATACAAGTATTGATGCCCCAGCTAGCAGAGCCTAAGGGATCACGGGACCGCGCAAGCCCTCTGACCACGGCAAGGTTGCAACCCCCGGAGGGCCACTGTAAGAAGTGAATTAGGCTCAGTGATTAGGTTCCATTCGAGTGACTGCATCGACGGTTAGTATTTTTTATGCTGAGGATGAGACCTTAGCTGGCGCAAGCTTTGGTTAAGTTGCCCATGGGCTGTCTATCCGTTTTTGATGCAGTGTTGAGGACAGTGATTTGTGAACAGAACCATTCTGATGATTTCGTCTGTTTGGTTTCGCCCGATGCTGTCTCCCTTCCTGGCTCAAGCACCTCGCCATTAGTATAGTACGGGTGTCGACTCTTATATCACCATTTCCAAAGGTAAGAGAGAGAGAGAGAGAGAGAGAGAGAGAGAGAGAGAGAGAGAGAGAGAGAGACAGACAGACAGACAGACACAGAGACAGAGACAGAGACTCAAATGTTCTTTTTATAAAGGCCATAGCCCCTTAGAATGGGGTTACAAATCAATCATCAAACATGTCGCAAACTGATATTGGTATTCATTATGTTTATATACATATTTCGCTTCTCGAATGCTTTAAATACCTAACTGTTTAACAGTGCTTTCATTTGATGATGACATTAACAATGTTAATTTGAAAAGGCAAGGATTAATGACATACTTTCAAGGGATGTATATCTCTGTAAGCTCGTTTCATATTGGATAAGCCAATACAAAATGAACTTCATCCTCTTGCATTTCAGCATAATGGACAGATCAAATTTACTGGACTGTGTTTATAACGAAAGAAGTCAGTAAGGAGCTCAGAGAAATTAAATCTACACTTTGTCATAATACGTTTTAGATATTTCTCCCATTTTCATTGGCGTACAGACAGGGTAACATCATAAACGATTATACGTTCTACAAATTCAAATCCGTCACTGTTCTATACATAAGAATTCCCATTTTACTTCTTGCAATCAACAAGTCTTTCTCGGAATATCTGGATGAAAAACATTCATATCATGAACACTCTGGTTCATCCATACAAATCCAAAAACCATATTCACACTGTTTCATTCTCACATTAGTCATCGAGGTTTTTTTTTTGTCAGAAAAAAAAATAAAAAAAACACTGACAGAGTACCGCTAGTGTTGACATTTTCAAGGTTATTGCCAGATGTACAAATTGTACTAAGGAGACATAGTGATGTGCTCCATAAATCAGAATACACGCGCAAAATATTTAAAAAAAAACAAAAAAAACACCGATACGTGCATACTGACGGGACAAAAACTTATGTAATACGTTGGTTCACCAGAAAACTGAGAGAGAACAGTGAAGGGAAAAGCAGAATTTTGTGATTGTGACACCTGTTCTTCACTAGTTACTTCAACAGTGCTGGACACAAAGTGGAAATCTTAACACAATGTGAGTAATGTGACATGTACACATAGAATTTGTGTTATATTTTCTGTTATGCAAACGGTGTGATAAGACAGTTTATGTTGGTGGTGAAACTGAACGTTCATTGAAAGAAAGAATAGCGGAACACAGACGTGACATTAAGTTCCAATGAGAAAAGCCAGTAATGCATTCAGTTGCGGTATTGGCAAAGCTTTCGGTGAAAGTAAACGCTTCGGACTTACTACTGAAGAGAAATGGATAAGGACATTAGATACAAGGTTACCAAATAGATGTATGTTAATATAAATTTGTAACAACTCTATCCAAATTTACCCATGAACGACATTGCTGATTTGCAGAAAAATTTGTATTTTTTTTAAAAACGACAGTTATGGTATACCATAGATAGTTATGGACAGGACTACGTTCACATTATCCTATGGTTTTATTTTCATTGTGATATATGGAACGTATTGTTGTGTTTTTGAAGTACATTGGTTACAGTATAACTACACACACACGCACACACACACACACACACACACACACACACACACACACACTCTTTACATTGTTGAGCGGGACTGGATAGCTGGAAAGTGCCATAATTGAGATACATTTGAGTAGTTCCCATCATGTTATTGTGCCTCTGATCTAGTTCCTCAGGATGAATTCCTTCCCTCCCCCTCTCCATTCCTTGTTATGACATCATACATCATGATGGCAGGCCTTGTGTAACATATTTATGAGGTCAATTCTTTGCTCTGTCCATTTGTCAAAGATGGACATTACGTGTTGAACTGTTTTTTTTTTTTTTTCTCATGTAAAAGACTATGTGGCCGAAAATTTGGAAGATGAAGGGTGGAACTGTGATTTTGCATATTCACACAGTTTAATTCTCACATTAGTTACCGAGTTTTTTCTTACCTGACGGCTAATTCTAACTGCATTCAATATGCTTTGTGTGGTAACCTGTGTTACTGCATCTGAATAATTTTTAGCCAATATCGAACCCGTTTAATAATGACAATTCAAATTTACAGGAAATCTAGCTGTTTCATCACGTACCAAATCATTTGGCGTTTACAACGACGAACTCAACAACACATCTCTGCAAAGTTAAATGATGGATGTTCTCACAATGTACATTAGTAACAGCATCAAGACCCCATACCTCACCTCCGTACTGTACCATAGGTTGAACTTGTCCATCAAATAACTTCAAAAACAAAATAAAGCAATCGTTATATTAACAATAATAATTTCCTTACGATGCAAAGTAATGCATTTGTAGCTCTACAAGCTAAATCCTTGCAACCAAGGACGAAAGTCAAATGCGTGGAGAAATATATTCCTAAGTATTCATACACACTGACAGCAGTCACTGCAGATCCACTGTACGTCCATGAAGATAAAAACATAGCTAGCGCAAGCTTTAGGCAATCTTTCCCTTGACGTGCTGTCTGTCTATATCTACTGCAGCATTGAGGACACAGTCATTTGTGAGCAAACTAATGATTTATGTCTAATCTTTTGGTCTGCCCGACGCTTCTTCGCTTACACACCTTGTGATTAGTATAGTACGGGCGTTGATTCCTATGTCACCATATCTTATGGTAAAGAGAGAGAGAGAGAGAGAGAGAGAGAGAGAGAGAGAGAGAGAGAGGTGACTAATTGGCAAAGGTGATGAAACATTCATTCACACGTAACATATGATTTAATTACCTAACATATATAATCAGAAATACATTTTGGCAGTGGCTGTGAAAGCACTAAAGAAATTCAATCTTTGACCATCAGCCAAGAAGGAAAGGGATGAACACAAAAAAAATCTTGAACTGTGAGCAAAATATGTCACATTTTTCCATAAGCAGTAGGTAATCGAGCTATGTGAAAGACTTTCATGGAAAGAGATGATCAGCCTCCTCACCATCGTTATCATCATGATCACTGTCTACATTGTCATCAGTATTACCGTTTCCTCTTGCTGCTACATACTCACGGCAGATAGCATCATCATCACAGACAGCTCCAAGCATACACTGACCACTCTTCTCGCCTTTACATGATTCGTCCACTTTTAATGCTGAAATTCAAATCCAGAGAAAACACAAAAAGTCACTAACAAAACGAACGACAGAAAGAATAAGAACGACCCCTCATTCTTATCTAGCCTCCCACCCTTCGCTACATTCCCCCTATATCATCATCACTATCCTCCAACCCCATCTCCCCCCGCCCCCCCCCCCCCCCCCCCCCCCCCCTCAAGAAAAAAGCAAAATGAACAAAAAAAAGACTGAAGAAAAAGGAAAGTCAAAAAGTGTTTTAACAAAACCCCCGTAGAATCACACACCGAATCAGAAACAGCTCAGCTGGAGATCCTTCTGTGATCTTTCAGTTGAGAAAAAACAGTTGTTGAAAAAGACACCAGTAATCAGGATCAGGAAACAAAACATTTAAGTTTTACCAAACATGATGAATTTAGCTGATTACATTAAATTCGTATTATACAGTGGGCATTTCAATATATATCGATATCACGCACTAATCTTCAGTTTCAACAATTATTAGTTTATGGCATAAATCCATTGCTTTTAAGCTGCATTTTTAAGCAGAGACATACAGTGTGGAAGTGAGGAAAACGTTTCCATGAAGCTGAGCCCAATTTACAGTTCCGGGGTGTTAGTATTGTTTCTTTGGGAATATTTCAAAATCAGACAATGCCTGAGAAGCCTGTTTTCTGACGACGTGTGTGTGTGTGTGTGTGTGTGTGTGTGTGTGTGTGTGTGTGTGTGTGAGTGTGTGAGAGAGAGAGTGTGTGAGAGAGAGAGAGAGAGAGAGAGAGAGAGAGTGTGTGTGTGTGTGTGTGTGTGTGTGTGTGTGTGGATGGGTGTGTGTGAAAGAGAGAGAGAGAGAGAGAGAGAGAGAGAGAGAGAGAGAGACGCAACGCAAATGAGAACACTTTAATGCACACAGGCCATAGGCATCATCTCGCGCAAGGGTAGTGAGAAATGATGAGGACGTGAGTGGGGAAGGAACTGCATGTCGACAAAGGTACGCACGTTCACGCACCTACCTACATACGCATACAAAATTAAAACACCTTAGCTATAGCACTGCTCTCACTGGTACAAACAACTATTCTGATCAAGAAGCAAATGAATAATTCGGATTGTTAGTGTTTTTTTTTTTCCTTTCATAAGAAGCACACGCATTACATTTCTTACAGATCATCGTTTTATGGAGGCCATGACTAACTAAAGAAATTCATTCATTGCAAAAACAATAAAACATTGTTGCCTACGCTTAAGTGAGTGAAATATTTATTCTGCCACTACATGAGATTATTGTTTATCTACTCCATTCATAAGAAATCTTTCGGTGCACTGAGACCAAGACATCATTCTCCTATATAAACATATGGGCATACATATCGAAGGTGTTTTTCGTCCTCATCCTCATCCACACTCATATGACATGCACAAAAACCTTACAACGGGGTTTTCACAAAATCTCTAGGTTTTGTTTATTACAGGGAGTACTCAATTGTCTGTGTCAAACCATTCTGATTCAGTGGTAAAAAAATGTCCAGAAACTCAAAGAAATAGCTGATTCCGAAACCATACTGTAGAGATCTATGCAAAACATCTGTTTTTTATCCCTAGTAGATGCCAACGATTCTTGTATATACATGCCAATCAGCCTCTGTTTTAAAAAGCAGTAAGAAGACTCCTATGCCATTTATTTCTCGTTGTAACAAACATGATGAAATCTGGTCATGCCCAGAATTTGTGTGATCTCTGTTATCTAGCACTTCATACCATTAACTTCCAGATTCACTTGCATAAGAGACATCTGCTTAAGTAATCTGTTTAAGTCCATGTCTTATAATCTAAACAAATATTTCAATACTTTACACACAATTAATGTGAAAGGGATGGCCGCTTAACTCTTAATACACAAGTTTATTTGGTGTTTTCAGGGACAGCCAAGATATCTTTTGCAGACTAATAAGTGTACTTTCTCAGTACAATCTAAACGTTATTGCCCCATATTTTTATTGAACACAATAAAACAGGCTGGATTTCAGATTAAAAGATTTTAAAGAAGCATAAACGTAAATATGAAACCAAGGTAACGATAGCTTATCTAAATTCTTTCACCTTCCTTTTACCATTTTTCTCATCTTCTTAGAGAACTCCCCTTCTCGAACACCATGACTTTGGCCTTAACTTTGTTAAGATCTAAATTCAACCCTATCACAACACATTTTCAAGAAACTGAGTCTGAACTTTGACCATCTGGTGTAGTAGAAATTGCAGGTACATCTTTGACAAAGGGTAAAATGAAAATCTCAATATAAGCGGGAGGCAGCAGTATTCCTTTGGCTGGCCAACTGATTATTGAAAAGTGAAAACAATGTTGTACTTAATCCACATCCCAGTCTTCTCTGAAGTCACCCGCAGCATCTGTATTGACTTCATGGACATTCTTGTCTAACTGAATGAGACTTAGCCACAAAGAATCATTCAGACCAAGAATAGGTGCAGCTTGTCTGTCAATGACCTGCAAACTGACCACTTCAGAAACATCGCCAATTTTGCATAGAAGATCTTCTGTGCTTAATAGAGAGAAGCATTCTCCATCATGAGCAACCACATTCACAGCTTTCACCTTGTTGATCACTTTCTTTGATTGACTTGTCTGAGGTGATGCAAAAGTAGTACGTTGCGCTTGACATCCATGTCGATTTTGAGATGTATGACTTCGCTGTTGACGGATGTTTTGCAGTGTATTTCATTCTTTGCAGAATTCTGTTGTATGGCACACACTTTCTAGTCATTCGCCAGGCTTGTTGCGGCCTTCACTGTCATCTTCAAGGACAGCACTCGCAGTTTTCATGACTGTCCCTTTTGGGAGCTCACTTGCAGATCTTTGCGAAGTGATGCAGCTTCATGCAGCGGGTGCGTTTCTACCCATACACAAGGCAAAAACATCCTTTCGTGGTGGGTGAAAACTATCATAGTAATCGCTTCTTTTCCATTCTGTGATGTAGTCTTTTCCTTGAAAGTTTGTTGTGTAAAATGGCATTGACATCATGTTTTTCAGACATTGTTCACAGTGTTTCTTTGCAGCTCTGTGCATCTGGCACAACTGGACGACTTTGTGTAGAATCAAATCTCTCCCTTTCAACAGCTGTTTTCTTAGGATAGGTGCCGTTGCACGATGATCCTTGCCATATGCAACTTCAATGAAAATGTCAAAATCTGTTTCGAGTGTTTTGCAATTGTCAGCCACATTGCTCTCGAAAGAAAAGTGGTTGGGGTTTGCGTAAACCATCCATGGTGTTTCTGTACGCAAGGTGCTCGTATCACTAAACCACCGCAGCGTGAGTGAGGGGAAAAAATGCGGCGCAGCGTTACTATGCAGCTTTTGTCAGTGTCGGAGTACGAGCTCAACGTTGGAAGTCGAATTAAACAACCGATGCATCGATACATTTTTTTTTAATAATACAAGTCAAAGTTCACCCATTCTTTCAAGCTTGGAGCAAGCAGGAACGAAGACAAGAAAGGTGAAACCACTTCTGACACTATGTAAACGTTCAAAACTTAAGATACAGAACAATAAACTTACCATTTACTGTTCAACATTCATTTTCTCTTGTCAGTTTTGTTACATCTGGCGACCGGTATCCCATACAAATAATAATCTACGGAGGGTATTCTTGAAAACTAGAAATTTGCCTTTCCAGTAATATACTCGTTTCTTTCGTTTGATAGAATGTCTCTTATCTTTCTTTGTCTGGTGGAGGGTTTTTCAGAAACCGACTTTGGCTGTAGCATGTACGTTTGTGTAGATTTGACTATTCCAGTGCGTAATCGTGTCCATAAATGCTGTAAGCAGATTGTAGTTAATTTGAAAACAACAGCGCAAAAGATAGCATCACACCTCATCACTGTACTACGCTAACGCTTTCTACAATCGGCGGCTGGAATCCCTATGAAACATTACACATCTACGCGGCCTTTCCATTGAGTCCAAGGTCATCAAGTCTGTTTATTTAGACTATTCTATAATAACAGGCTAAGAAGCAAATCGCCCACCCCTGTGCATTGGAGAGGGGAGAAGGCAACTTAGAGTAATTCAGGAAGGTGTAGTCAGGTTTGTGCCAGCCTATCCCACAGCTCACACTCCTTTGGATAGAGATCTTGACAGGTAAGGTCAAACTTTTGCTGGGAACCCCATCCTCCTCAGACAAACTGTGGTCTCTTTTCCCAGGGCAGCTTTTCTGGAAGGGGTAACTGTTTCTGCCATGTTATCACAGGTGGTTTAGTGAATGAAATCTTACATCTATTAAAACGCGTAGTTCGTCTCGTCCCCCGCTACATACTCCTTCCCTCGCACGGTTCACTACGGGAGCATCACTTACGCCAAAACGACTTATTTAAAAGAGACAGAACTAAAACAAAACCGTGGGACGGAGGTACTAAGTTTGGTTTTCATAGTAAAAGATCACAATAACTCGTAGTAGAAAGGACAGCAATTGTGTTAAATTGGGTGGTGTCATTTTTTGTTCGGCAAGTGATTATCAGAAGACATACATGGATTTGAGGAACTTTCGCCAAAGGAATGGGACTTACCTTTATGCTCCAAGCTCGAGCAAGCATGCCTATTCTGCGTTTTCACTTGCTTTCAGTTGCTTTTGTTCTGGGACACATTTACCTTTTAGGCCAATTTGTGGTGGTGCTGCACCATTGATGATGTGAGCTGTGTTGTGGGTCTGTTCTCTAATCATGACCGAACAGCGTTCATGCCCTAAGGTGAGCAGATGGCCATATCATGTGTACGCACAAGTATGGTGAATCATTTTCTAATTGTAGTCTTGTCTTATAAAAGAGAATGCAATGATGTGTGTTTTCAAAGTCTTTGACCAGCACTATTTCAAAGTATCACACAGGTTTGGTGGAACGTAAGAGGAAACGATCGTCATTATCAAGTGATCTGTGCCTCAGTCCTAAACAAAACAGGAACAAAAAGATAACTGAAACAGACAGTGAGGAACAGAAGACATAGCATTTGTGCTATACCAAGTTAAACTCTTTACAGAAATTCAAAGCATGAAATGGGAGGGTGACATGGGACTTTGTACAGAGCAGCTGAAAAGGCGAAACACAGCAGCAAACTGGCAATTGCGGGCGATGAGTTTGGCATGAGTATGCTTAACCAAAAGAGACTCCAAGATTTCGTTCATTTTTCTAATTTTAAGACAAAACAGTCTGGGCTTCTCACGTAAGAGATATGCTCTGTATGTATGGGTTTCGCTTATGTACGTAAAAATCAGAATGTGTGTTGTATGTATGCCATCACAAAAGTTTGACCAAGGATTGATGGACTGTGGACGAAGAAACTGGAATTTCCATGATAACTAGCATAGATGTTGGAAGTATAAAACTAGATCTGATTTCAGAATTATAAAAAATATAAAAACGCTTTGTAACGAAATGTAGGCTTGGTGTATACGATTAAACAGTACACACACAAGAAAAAGATTCACACAAACAAACACATGCGTCCACACACACACACACACACACACACACACACACACACACACACATGCAAAAATACAGTGTATTCAGTTTATCCAGCTACTGAGAATGAAATACATTTTGTTCCATGCTGCCCGCCTTTCAATGATGTATGATACCAAAAAATGCATTCCATACATCACAATTATCCCCGTAAACTTTAGAAATGTGTTACTGATAGCGTCAAAAACTGACAACATCAGAAACTTTGCCACATTTTTAAACGGAGTTTTTATGAAAACGAAAATCGCCTTGTCCTATTATATTGATGGTAGCTTGTTATTATTATTATTATATGATTTTGAAAAAGTAACAAATCTAATGATGTGATGCCTTATAATCAAACGAAAGAACTGCTGTGTGCATTCCCCCATTAAATGTAGTTGTGTTCTTACTACTTTTGTTGAAGTTTCTGTCTTTTTTAATTGAATTCTGAGATTAATTATTCGTTTTATTCTCAAAAACAACGACCTTAACCAAACAATCATCGTTGCAAGTCAGTTTGAATACGTACCACAGACATTCCCATAATCACACACTGCTTCGGTAGCGCAGTGAGGTACAGATCCCTTGGTTGAACATTCAAAACCAGTGCGTACACCTTTGCAGAAACAAATTCACACACACACACACACACACACACACACACAACACACACACACACACACACACACACACACACATATATATATGTGTATGTATGTATATATATATATTTTTTTATATATATATATATATATATATATATTATAAACAACGCTTGCTCTTATGTCTTAGATTGTAGAACTAGGGGGGTGATAAGCCTTCATATCTGCAGTGGTAGATAATTCTGCCTAACTGACAGTATATGTGCTTGAGTGGGTGAATGGGGAATAATAAATGTTTCTCAAA
The DNA here is from genome assembly GCA_016801955.1 of Conus betulinus. NCBI lineage: Eukaryota > Metazoa > Mollusca > Gastropoda > Neogastropoda > Conidae > Conus > Conus betulinus. The sequence continues at coordinate 782,631 of JADBJO010000014.1, forward strand.
ATGAACCTTCATCAAGCTTATTGTCTCCGAAGCAGGAGACAATCTCCAATGGGGAGGAAGCTCACTAAAATATAACTCCAGGAGTTATATGTTAGTGAGCTTCCTCCCCATTGGAGATTGTCTCCTGCTTCGGAGACTATAAGCTTGCTCTAGGTTCATTTTGAGAAACATTTATTATTCCCCATTCACCCACTCAAGCACATACTGTCAGTTAGGCAGAATTATCTACCACTGCAGATATGAAGGCTTATCACCCCCCTATTTCTACAATCTAAGACATAAGAGCAAGCGTTGTTTATAATTCAATATTGCTTGCAGTCATTGCAACACCCAGCTGCTCTGTAAGTTGCTGGAATGGTGCTCGGTACTTATTCTTGGAATTTATTAGTTTATTTTATTATATATATATATATATATATATATAGATATAGAGATAGATAGAGAGAGATATAGATAGAGAGGTGGTCAAAAATAATGAAAACGCTTTAAATGCAACAAAATAATCTAACAAACGCCACGTCGGCAAGATGACACTGCAAAAGGGATGTGTCCATTCTGGGAAGTGTGTACAAACACATTGTGTAGACTACATATTACAACAAAAATGATGGCTTGTCATAAATTGTGGCTAGAGATAAATGTGTGACAGAGTTTCTCCATAAACATTGAGGAATAGGCTGTTAACACTTAAAACACAATAAAAACATAAGAGAATAGGTAACAAAAAGCAACAACAACAGAAAGGTTGGCGACGGTTAAGAAAAGCCTTAAAGCAGTCAGAAATTACCAGAAAGGAATAGAAAGTGTGAAGTCTTCCATCAGGAACAAACCAAACCTGGATGCGGCCTGTAATTTGTACACACTTCAAATGGAAAGGGAAATGGGTTTACCATAATTATTTTTTCTTTTTTTTTATCTTCCTTTTCTATGAAAACTGTGAGCAAGTTCAAAAGTTAAAGAATTTTTTTTCCGGCAGGGGAAGCAATAATAGATATAGAAAGAAAGTGTTACTTCAAAAGTATTCTAAAGAATTTTTGTTACTTCAAAAGTATTCTAAAGAATTTTTTTTCCGGCAGGGGAAGCAATAATAGATGTAGAAAGAAAGTGTTACTTCAAAAGTATTCTTAACTGAAGATGTGAAATACACTGTTCTGATCACTGTCAGTACTGTTGTTGATATTGACACTGGGGCTGCTATTGTTCTCGTTGTTTCCGCTGTGATAAAGACAATAAAGAAGCCATGATTTCATACAAGCATACATCTGATAGATACTCACGACACTCCAGGCTAACTGGATCGGCGACTAAAGCGGCACTGCACTCACACTGTGAGTTTGAATTACAGTCTGCCCCAGTATCATCACACGGCCGTTCATTGCGGTTAGTCACAGGAGTGCATGACCCGCCCACTTTCCGCGGTTTGGCATCTGCATCATCAAGATAACAAAACACTTCTGTGGTTCCCTCACTTGCGTGCATGGAGCTGCAAATACTGACTTGTCACTCGCCATATTATTTTTCGTCTAAAACGTTTGCTCTTTCTCACTTTGACAAAATCATATGGGTCTGGATCCCTGTCTTGTGAAAAACATTAGACCTTACATTAAAAGGACTTAGATGTGGATCTAGCCCTTGAGCAGTTGAATAACAAATATATAGAGTAAAACGTTCTCTCAAAAGTGATGTCTCTTCTGCTTGCATCGAATGAATCTCTGTGAAGACTTGCCCTTTGAAGTTTCCGTTCCTGTTTCAAAGTATATATGTACTTAAATGTATAATATTTTTAGTATGCTTTGCATGAGTTCCTTTAACTTTAAGGCATGCGTTTAAATGGGATTGCACCAACATTAATCATATAGCAAATTCTACCTCCTGTTCCCAGTCTTTGTATCCATTTTTTTTTTATTTTCTTACCTTTGATGTACTGCTGGTTCAAAAGTTACAGAGAATTTCCATCCAAATTTCTGCAGTGCTGTTCTGCATATTTCCCAACACTGAGAAAAACATTTAGCGTAAAAAATGCTAAAAGCGAAGACTAAGTGACACATTTTTTGGTTGAGAGTTGTGTCTCCTTCAAGCAAGCATACGATAATCTCCCGGCAAGTGCGGGAAAAAAACTGCTTATCAAAACAGACTTCGCCTGTTTGGTGGGTATAAATAATTCGAAAATTATTAATGCTAATACAGGTATTCCCCATGCCACTGTGTATGATGTCGTAAAGAAAATTTGGTGTGGCGAAGAAATCAAACAAGAAGGTATCAAAACTTAAACTAGACTGACAGATGGAGGTTCGATGGAATGGTCTGCTTTGGAAAGAACAAGACACTGTCTGAATGTCAAACGCAGCTGATTGAGAGGAAACCCTCCATATGCAGAGAGGAAGCCCTGCTTATTGCAGAGGGGAAGCCCTGCTACATGCAACGAGGAAGCCCTGTTACATGCAGAGAGTGAGCCCTGCTACATGCAGAGAGTAAGCACTGCTATATGCAGAGAGGATGCCCTGCTATATGCAGAGAGTAAGCCCTGCTTATTACAGACAGGAAGCCCTGCTATATGCAGAGAGGAAGCCCTGCTACATGCAGAGAAGAAGCCCTGCTATATGCAGAGAGTAGTCCTGCTACATGCAGAGAGGAAGCCCTGCTATATGCAGAGAGTAAGCCCTGCTACATGCAGAGAGGAAGCCCTGCTATATGCAGAGAGGAAGCCCTGCTATATGCAGAGAGGAAGCCCTGCTATATGCAGAGAGGAAGCCCTGCTACATGCAGAGAGGAAGCCCTACTATATGCAGAGAGGAAGCCCTGCTATATGCAGAGAGGAAGCCCTACTACATGCAGAGAGGAAGCCCTGCTATATGCAGAGAGAGTAAGCCCTGCTATATGCAGAGAGGAAGCCCTGCTACATGCAGAGAGTGAGGCCTGCTACATGCAGAGAGGAAGCCATGCTATGTGCAGAGAGGAAGCCATGCTACATGCAGACAGGAAGCCCTGCTACATGCAGAGAGGAAGCCATGCTACATGCAGAGAGGAAGCCCTGCTACATGCAGAGAGGAAGCCCTGCTATATGCAGAGAGGAAGCCCTGCTATATGCAGAGAGGAAGCCCTGCTACATGCAGAGAGAGCCCTGCTACATGCAGAGAGGAAGCCCTGCTACATGCAGAGAGGAAGCCCTACTATATGCAGAGAGGAAGCCTGCTACATGCAGAGAGGAAGCCCTGCTACATGCAGAGAGGAAGCCCTGCTATATGCAGAGAGGAAGCCCTGCTACATGCAGAGAGGAAGCCCTGCTATATGCAGAGAGTGAGGCCTGCTACATGCAGAGAGGAAGCCCTGCTATATGCAGACAGGAAGCCCTGCTACATGCAGACAGGAAGCCCTGCTACATGCAGAGAGTAAGCACTGCTACATGCAGAGAGTAAGCACTGCTACATGCAGACACCTTGTTTGAATGAACTGAACATGGTGGGCGGAAGAAAAGAAATGAAAAGCTGATTCTACCACTTACCAGCGCAAGAGAACTACAGCGATTAAACCGGGGCTTAACTCACGGAAGTTTCACTTGGAAGAACGTGCTTTTAACAGATGAAACCTCTGTTAGTTGCATCCCATTTTCGAGCAGAAGTGGACAGAAAGAAAGACGAAAATAGGTTTTTGAGAGTGGCCAAAATACCGTCCAGTTCAGGTTAAGATATTAATAGCCCAGCCGAAGCATAGGGGCACATCAGGGCTGTAACCTCGTCAGTCAATTCCTCTTGTGGGGAGCTGTTTCTTTAAGAGGAAATGCATCACTCTAACGTCTTCCAGGAAAACCTGACAAAGAGTTCTGTTTGTCAACACTTTGACGATCGTCTGCTGCTGACTACGTAAGCTCTATATGAACATGAGTAAGCCTAGTGGCTACAGCAGGACATCAAACCCAGGCACATTGCATCCTGAATTCAAACGGTGGCTTCAGGACACTGGTGTGCATATTACTGAGTAGTCGAAGTACAGTCCAGATCTAAAACCTATCGAGATCAGTCGGACACACACACACACACACACACACACACACACACACAGCGAAAATATTGAAGATAAAACGGGACAAGCGGTAAAAATGTAGGAACGATATGAGAACTATTTTGTTCAGCGTACTTACAAGCACGCTACAAAGAATCAGCACCTGTATTCAGCGCCAAGGAGTAAAAATTCCACACTGAGTGATAGTACGTAGATAAAATATTTTCTGTCAGTTTAGCCATGCATTTAGAAGGATCAGTTAAACCAGTATTAACTGGGCCCACTGTTTGGTAAACGGAATGCTTTTCTCCCATTTCCGCAGAGAGGTGAATATCATTTTGCCTTCTTGATCAAGCTATAGTTGATTGATAATACACTGATGTTGCAGGGTTGTTTTTTGCAACTTTTTTATTTTTCAGAGAGAGAGAGAGAGAGAGAGAGAGAGAGAGAGAGAGAGAGAGAGAGAGAGAGAGAGAGAACAGTAACAAGCAACTGATGAACCATTCATGGCATTATCTATTAGCTATTTTTAGGCTCAAATTCTGTTGAGATAAATCTCGACTAAAAAGTTCAGAAACGAGCCATCCTATCACAAACTGAGCTTCAGCCTAAGAATCGAGAATCGACGTTAGTAACAAGCATCGAAAGAAGCATGAATTTCATACTGGTTGTTGGACAAGAGGATTTTGTTTTGGATTTTACATTTTCCGTATGACAGTGAAGGTCAGAGGGATAACATTTAAAACTAGACTCTTATCTGGGTTGTATGCCTAGTTTATGACTAATATGGTAAAACTTCAAATGTGTAAAACGACCACAAATGCATTACAATCCATGCTCCTTTGTCCTATACATCCGTTGTCAGTATATAGATAAGTAGCAAAAGAAGTGACAGAAAAATGTGAATAGTTACGACGGTCAATTAGCGTTCATTTTGTTTTGGGGATTGTTTGTTTGTTCTTTACTTTTTCGGTGCTGTACATTTTCTGGATTTTAATAGTGGGAGGGGGGGGGGGGGGGGGGGGGGGGGGGGGGGGGAAGGGGTCTTCCTTACAGACCCTGGCAGATTCACTTGATTTTTTTAGATGTGTGCCTTATCCTGTCCTAAGAACTGATGACGAAAAAGATTTAAAGTAAATATTTCTAATCAATGATGGAAGAAAAACATAAGCGCTGGAACCTTTGTTTTTATCAACTACCACAAAGTTTATCTGTTTGCTCGCATAATTAAGAACTGACGCAGGCATATTAATCATATTGTGTCTTAAACTTCCTGCTCGAGTTTCTTTCGTTAATCTCTCTGTTCTGACCTTGAAAGTAACAAAAGAGCGTGTTACTTCAGTAATCTAGGACGGAAAATTATATGTGTTGGTATACGTCAACAGTAATTACTTTGGGGAACTGAAGTTATGGACAAAGGCTCGATTCATAGCAGGGGACTGGACAAATAACGGATGATATTATGCATGACTGAAAATACATGAGCGTACATTAGTATGCGCATAAGTCTGTCGCTAGTGGCTCGCGCATATATCCAAGAATCGGCATGTGTGTACATGAATGATTATGTATATGCTTTAGATCTGCCAGTGGGTGGCAGGGGATTAGGGATAATGAGAGACAGACAGGCAGACAGAGAGAGACAGACAGCGGACATGGGGGGCATACCGCATCTCTCCGTCTGTGAATCAGTCAGTCACAGCCGCATTACAGGAGCACGTACCCCCAGTACACTGACCACCATGCAGACACATTCTAGGATGTGCCTGACAGTTGCCTTGCTTGCCAATCCCTTGATATGAAGTGGAAAAAATGTTCATCAGTTTATTTATTAACCTTGGAAACGTTGCTAACACTGGGTATATAGGAAAACACTTGTCCCGATTACATTCAATTTCACTCACGATTTTGGAAACCATAGATGTATTTGAATATCACATTTGAATATTCAACGTCCTATTGAGTCTTTATACCACTGTATACCAAATGTCTGTAGCTAGTGTTGGCATTGTTTTCAAACTCGATGCAAGTCTTGTCTTTCCCCCAAACATTTTGATTCATTTTGCCATTTGCTTAAGTTGAAAGAGAGAGAGAGAGAGAGAGAGAGAGAGAGAGAGAGAGAGAGAGAGACAGACAGACAGACAGACAGACAGACAGACAGACAGAGACAGAGAGACACAGACTTACAGAGACAGAGAGAAAGAGAGGGGGAACTCGGATACTTGTTCATGAATATGACATTGCTCTTCATGCTGAACAATCATTCCAAATCACGATCCCTCTCCAACTGATCGAAGAAATTACATTAATAAGCTAATACTGATCGGAAACACACATAAGTTGACACATATTTAGTTGTTCAATCATACTTGATTCTAGAAGTAAACTTAATCGAAAACGACTACGACATTTATTATATAAACAGAAAAAGACTCGGATGACTATGTTACTTTATATGTACCATTTTGTATAGGTCAGCATGTGTACAAATGTACCTAGTCTTTTGCCTGTTTACCTAACGGACAAATTTAAGACGTCAAGGGACATAAGTGCTCGCAGACATATGCCAGTGTCTGATGGCCACTGGATGTGACTTGACAGAACCTCCGCGGGAGCGTTCCCATTGGTGTACCAACCTATATTTCATGACAGCAGAATCCACCAGCGAAAAAACGCCACCGTTAAGCAACTGCTGTGTGCCTCCTACAGCCTCACTCATCATTGTTTGGCTGATATGTGAAGGTATAGCATGAGCTTACCCTTCGATCAGGGAATTCACTGAATGCAAAATGAGTTCACGAAATAGCCTTAAGTCTCGGGTCTGCTCATAAAACTTGTGTCGAGGCCAGCTTTTTATTTGCCTTGAGTTGTTCTTATAGCTGTGGGATCGAATAAGAATTCAGCTTTTTCTCTAGCATATGGGATACCCAAGAAAAAAAAAAAAAAACTACCCCCGGCAGTAGAGGGGCAAGGAACAAGAGATCCAAAGTAATCGTTGGTGACAACAGACGTATTTCTTGTGTCTTGTTGCAAAGTGACGTACGACATAATTACCGACATCATAGGATAACGTGCCAGTATCTTGTTGTGGCAACGCTGTCGGGAATTTCGCCCAACAACTTGTTATAGGCCTAAAGACTCAAAAGGCGTAATCACTGGCTCCCCAAAATGTTTTGCCAGAGTCTTATTACAAAGGACGATGGGCCAAGAATGAAAGTCAGACCATGGCACAGTCGGGCCTATGCCATCGATGGCGAGATCGAGCATCGTTTGAAAAATCTGGTGTATGATTTTCTAGATCATGTAAGTGCGCAAGTCAGAGGTGAAGTAATCCGCTGTATAGACATGGCAGCTGGACATCCACAGTCGACCTGACGACATACTTGTCGGATGCGACGTTGCATGTGCTCACTTGTTTTCATCTAAGGATTACTTTAACTCTTCTGACCGATTTTATTCGAATGGTCCGATATTAAAAAAAAAATAATAATAAACATGCATGAATGTTTTCACATGGTGAGCATGCCAACGTATGTATGTTTTTGTGTGTGAATGTGTATGCGAGTGTGTCTGTGTGTGTGTGTGTGTGTGTGTGTGTGTGTGTGTGTGTGTGTGTGTGTGTGTGTGTGTGTGTGTGTACGTGTGGGGGGGGGGGGGGGGGGAAGGCGGGGCAAACATGTGCAAGCAAGTGCATCTCTGAATGTGTGTGTGTGTGTGTGTGTGTGTGTGTGTGTGTGCGCGCGCGCGCGCGCGCGCGTGCGTCTGTGTGTGTGTGTGTGTGTGTGTGTGTGTGTGTGTGTGTGTGTGTGTGTGTGTGTGCACCAGTAAAATCATCACTTACTACATTGGTTCTGATGATCGCAAATGGTGTTTGCTACACAGTCCTCATCTTTGCTACATTGATCTCCCATCTGTCTTTCTGTTAAAGAGTCGCAGAGGAGTCACATTTAATGAGCAGCAGTGCTGCTTTTATCAACATTAGAAGTATAGTGAACCTGCACCTGATACTCATGCTATAGCAGTAGCAGCAACAACAACAACAGCTGCAGCATAAACAGTACTAATTATGAATATAAACATAATTTGTGTATGCTATCATCTGCTATCAAAATAATCTTTCTATCAGCGGCAGTCATCATGATTTTGTCTTCAAAGTTGTAGAAGCAGCAGCTGCAATCACTGCAATATAAACAGTATTAATTATGAATATAAAAGACGATTTGTGTACCCTATCCTCTGCTGTAAAAATGATCTTTCTATCAGCAGCAGTCATCATGATTTCGTCGTCAAAGTTGTAGAAGCAACAGCAGCAATGGCAGCTGTGATGGTGGTTGTAGTGGTTGTAGTAGTCGTAACAGCAGCAGCAGCAAAAACTATAATAATGGTAACAGCAGTAGCAGAAACAGATCAAGTAACAGAGCAGTAGCAAGTAGAATTGTACTAGTAGCAGCAACAACTGTAGCTGTATAGATCAATCAGTAGAAATTAAACATTTGGCTGAAATCATTCATCACTAAAACTAGATAACGGCATACTGGGCAAAAATAGCCAAACAGCAGTCAGAATGACAACGGGAGTGATATCTGCAACATGAGCATCAGCAATAGTAACAGCAGTAATAGTCGTTGTCATAGTTGTAGCAGTAGTAGCGTAAGTTGTAGAATCAGCAGCATACAGATCTTCGAATGTGCTGAAAGACAGCGTGTGCTTGTAACTTAATATGGAAGATTGCGTTGGTTTATAACTAGAAAGGCATCCAGAATGACTACAGCAGTATTGTATAAATGCATTTCCCCCGGACGCCAACGAGTGAATGTTTCTGAGTGAGAAAAATGAAAAGATTGAAAGCTAATCCAGCTGGGAGTGGTAAGCAATCTGCGCGAACGACGAGTGTTACTCAACGACGAGGAGTAAAAGAAAGGAGAGGCAAAAGACATAATCTTTTCTCCTTTGCATCTTTGATGCCTTGATGCCTTCTCTTCATTGAATGGAGAACGTATGCTGAACACAATAGTCACTCTTGCTACCTGAAAAGTGCATATGCGTGGGGCGTTCCCGTGTTATTATCATTCTTGTTATCATCATCATCATCATCACCATCATTCTCATTATCAATATTATCGTTGTTATCATTATCAGTTATTGTTATCAACAATATCATCATCATTATATATTATGAGTTTAACACAGATACTTATGACTTTGTGGTGTTCGGCTTATCTCAGGCTGACCGTAACAGGAAGTCACATCAACTGTAACCCTGATCTTACCAGCAAACACACATGTATGCTCATGGTAAAACAAATGTATTATGGATGTGAAGACGCCCATGTAACGCCTACAATTCGATATTTAAGGAGACGCAGAAAACAACGCCGACAGTTGTGACAACAAAACATAAATACCGGCAGTGACAGCAACCCCAAGCCATGTATATGTGTTGCCCGCAGGTGTCTTAAGTTCTCATCATCCAAAAATATAGCATGTCATTGAAGCTGTGCGTCTCAGATGTATTCTTATCAAGACTGTGTAACTAAGTTAAATTACTACTGACTGCCGTTAGTATTCTTCATGATTCGGATACTTCATTACAGTGTTGAAATTCACAGAGTAAATCTGCTCGTGAAGAATATTTGTGTCAGAAGTAGACGGGCGTGCGACAGATTTCTTTTTTTTTTTCTTGTCTTTTTTTTGCAGGTCTCATTATTCTCGTTCACGATTTTAACAGATGTGTACCTGGATCATCAAAGAGCTGAACTTTAGTTCTGTGTGCTGATTAATATCTCTTGAACATTTTATGAAAACATGAATATCGTGTGGAGAACAGGATTCATCTACGGATCGCATTTCTACAGATCCAGGTAAATGTCTCGGATGCCCAAAGACAGCATTTACCTTCATATGCACGTATATGTTTGTGAACATTGTTTTAGCAAGCGATCATAAGAGCAAGAAGTGAACGTGAATTAAAATCATCCTTATCAATCATCATCATGATCAAAACAATTTTCCTTTGTTACCGTTTTGTTTTGTTTTCTCTTAAAAAAAATGTAATATCGACTTCGTTTATCCACAGGTATGTAATGGACTTTTGTAGGAAATTAACCTAGCATTACATAACTCTCATTCAAACTCACAAAAGTAGATGTTGATAATGATGACAAGGGTACAGCGGTGGTGGCGGTAATGGTAATTTTTCCCCAAAAACATGATTAAAAAGTAAAAGAAAAAAGTAGAAAAGAAAAGTTTTGTCCAACTCACTGCATTGTTTGGTAGAGGAACCTTGCCGTGAACTGCAAACGGCACCACTTCGACAGTCTGTGTCGTTGTTACAGTCTTCTCCAAACTCTAATTCTGTGCACACACACACACACACACACACACACACACACACACACACACACACACACACACACGAGCACACACACACACACACACACACACACACACACACACACACACACACACACACACACACACACACACAGAATACGAGAGCTAAATCGGTACCTGGAACTAAAAAATAACAACAAAAATTTGGATAACATATTCTTAAAAAAAAAGCATTTAATTCAATGTAAATGCCAAACGTTTTACTTTGTTGTTGTTTAAAAGGGTAAAAAAAAAAAGAAAAAGAAAAAAATCTGCGTGTGTTCATGTGTCAGTTCCATACTGCAACTTTGCAACGTCCTGTGTATGCTGGGAATTTGGATGAATAATGTACCTTTCCAAAAAAAAGCCCTTGTTGCTGCCAAATCTACTACAACTACAACATATGTTTTTGTTTCGGTGATGTTTGCTTATCCAGTTTCTACCTTACATCTTTCAGCTCAGTATTTGATTTTTTTCCCCTCATTACTCATGTAGCTCACTCTGAGCATATTGCTCTCCTCCTCCTCCTCCTCCTCCTCTTCTTCTTCTTCTTCTTCTTCTCTGCATTCACTGGCCCTTTGTAAATGTTTTCCTACCCACTCTGTCCATCAACTTTTAATGTCTTCTCTCCTCGATCTCCATCTTTTTAACAGTTCCCGAAAGAATAGTTTAATCAAGACCATTGAATCTATAAATGGCATTACCAACACAGTTTTCTTTTCCTGACCGATGTCAGTAGATTTGTATATGGTCCTATGTGCTGTCTGATGGTTTTACGCACTTGCTGATTGGTGATGTGATCAGTGTATTTGATGTTTAGCATCATACAATAACACCTCAGTCCCATGGCTCGGATTCTTTTTTTTTTCCTGATGCGCTGTGGGGGTCCATGTATCACATGCATACAGGAAGTTAGAATCTTCTAGTGCGTAAAGGAGCCCAGTCGTGAGTTTCATGGAGATGTATTGTTCTTATCCTTCTAGAAAGATTTTAAACTGGACAGTGCTGTGAATGTCTCTGGTGCCCTTGAGAGGATTTCTGGTTTGCATCCCCCAGTGCAAATGATGGATCCTAGATTAATGAATTGTTGAAGTGATTCTGCTTCTGACCTTCGATAAATGTATCAGTACTGATGGTGGTGTTGAGGCCGACCATCATCTTGGTCGATGTTACTTTTACTATTTATCTGTCCTATTTCGGGCTCTTCAGCCACAGCAGGCGCTGCAACTGACTGACCCATGGCGCAACACACTGTCTCGAGAGACAGACGGTTGCCATCATTATCATATATCCAATTTCCAATAGCATCGACCACAGCAGTAGTCCCTCCGCAGCCTTCTCATTCTCCCCTTTTCGTTCTGTACCTCCAGCAACTTCTAATTTTTTCTGTTCTTCTTCACTTTCAGTCGCTCTGATATGACAACCAGCATGCGCTTTCGTTCTTCTGGTTGGCTTTAAAGTCTGTCTGCCGATAATGCAACTGCACGCTACCAGTGCAGTTTTACTACGATATTGCTGTTTCTGCTAGTACAGCTACTGACGCTACTATTACCGCTGCTGTTTTTACAACTACTGCTGGTCCTGTTGCTGCTGCTACTACTACTACTATTTTACACGATGCTCACAACTACAGATGTCAGATGAAATGCTTTGCAGCTGATAGTAAACTACAAATTATGTGTGTTACTATCACTAATTTTGTGTCTGTTGCTAGTACTGCTGCTGCTAAAATGGACATGTTTTTATTCTTCAGCTCTTTAGTTCTAAGTTATAAAGAAAAAAAACCACACCAAGAATCTAGAAGTGGCCATTTGTGTTATATTTACATGGCAGGAGTTCGATACAAAGGGTCCTGGGAACATTATTTAGGACTGATTTTATGAATGGTTTAGATAGATGCATTGGAAGTTCACTGTTTAACAACGTATGTTTGTTTTTAGAGAGAGAGGAAGGGGGAGAGACAGAGAAGACAGAGAGGAAGACAGACAGACAGACAGACAGACGTACAGACAATTAACAAGGCCCACTACCAGATTTTTTGCTCGAGCATACGGCTCTAAAAACCCAAACATATAAATGACCTGACAGTGTCATAACAATAACCAGAACGTTTGCAAAGCCAAACGCATCGATTGATACAGAGTCTTGAACAGTGGGGGCATTGGAAGTCCGTTGTTGTGATCACTGCTGATGCAGCCCTGTGTCGCTTTTCTCTGGCATCAGTGAGCTTCTGGCGTCGTGCTTCTTCGTAGTTTGCAGCAGCTTTGTTGACTGAGACTCTCCATTTTGGTCTGTCCATAGCACGCTCCTCCAGTTCTCTTGGTTTGACGTGACACCACTGGATGTTTGCTTTCACAGTGTCTTTGTATCGCAGCTTTGAGCGGCCTTGGTTTCTCTTGCCGAGCTGTAGCTCACCATACATCAGGCGTCTTGGCATCCTAAACTCCTCCATACGGATGACATGCCCCACCCATCGAAGTTGGGCCTTGATGAGCATGGATTCAACGCTGGTGGAGTTGGCACGTTCCAGGACCTCCCAGGTTGGTGATGTGGTCCTGCCAGCTGATTCCGAGTATGGAACGGAGCGCTCGCATGTGAAAGTATTCCAGTTTTTTTAAGTGTCTGCGATACAGTGTCCATGTTACACAACCGTAGAGAAGGGAGGGGAGTACCACCGCATTGTAGACCTTCAGTTTCGTTGATAGTCGGATACTGTGTTGATTGAGCACTCGGGTGCGGAGTCTGCCCATTGCCTGGCTAACCTTGCCGATTCTAGAGACCATTTCTTTATCCAGGGAGCCATCACAGGAGATGGTGCTTCCCAGGTACTTGAAATGTTCGACATTGGCAAGTGGTATGTCGTCGATGATAATGTTGGGTGCAGGTGGGTGGGTGTTTTGGTGCAGGTTGGTGAAGCACCTCCGTCTTGCCGAGACTGACAGTCAGGCCGAAGAGTTTTGAGGCCTCAGAGAAGCGATCTAGCATCATCTGCAGGTCGGATTCTGCATGGGCCACAAGGGCGCAGTCATCAGCAAAGAGGACTTCTTGAAGGAGGGGTTTGCATGCTCTTTGTCTTGGCAGTGAGACGACACAGGTCGAAGAGGGAGCCATCCAAACGGTAGCGAATGTAGACCCCTTTCTCCAGGTCGCGGACGCATGGGACAGCATACAGGTGAAGAACACACTAAATAGGACTGGAGCTAGAACACAGCCCTGTTTCACACCGTTGGTGATTGCAAAGGCTTCCGTCACATTCCCGCCAGAGAGGACCTGGCCAGTCATGCCGTCGTGAAAAAGCCTGATCATTGATATAAACTTTGGCGGGCATCCGATGCGCTCTAGGACTGTCCAGAGGGCCTCTCTATTGACCGTGTCAAAAGCCTTGGTCAGATCTATGAAAACAGAGAAAAGGGGCATGTTTTGTTCAATGCACTTCTCTTGAAGTTGTCGGATGGCAAAGATCATATCAGTAGTACTTCTGCCAGGCCTGAAGCCGCATTGCGCCTCCGGGAGGTTCTGCTCCGATACTATGAGAAGTCTGTTGAGTATAACTCTGGCAAAGATCTTCCCTGCAATAGAGAGGAGAGAGATGCCCCTGTAGTTCCCACAGTCAGATTTGCTTCCCTTGTTCTTGTAGAGGGAGACAATCAGGGCATCACGGAAATCATCATCAGGCATCTCCTCCTCTTCCCAGATACTCAGCAGGACATCATGAAAGGCTTCAAGGGCGTTGGGGCCTGCCGCCTTGTAAATCTCGGCAGGAATGCCGTCCTTACCCGACGCTCTGCCTGAGTTTGTCTGACGGATCGTCTTCTTAATTTCGTCTATGGTCGGGGGTTCTGCGAGCGAGTCTTGCATTGGCTGCTGGGGAATCTGGTTCAGTGCGTCTGCGTCGACCGATGAGGATCGATTAAGCAGGTTACTGAAGTGCTCTTGCCAGCGCTTGTTCAGGCCCTCTTGGTCTTTGATCAGGGTCGAACCGTCCGAGGACAACAACGGGGAGAGCAGCCCGATATAGAGGGGCTAAAGACTGTCCTCAGAGCGCTAAAGAATTTCTTGGAATTGTGGGTATCCGCGTAATGCTGGACTTCGGCCGCTTTATCTTGCCACCACTGGTCCTGCATCAGTCGAAGGTCGGACTGGACTTTTGCCTGTAGAGTTTTAAATCTTTCACGCTTGGAGACGGAGGACAGGTCATTCTGCCACTCGATATAAGCCTTGTTCTTAGTAAGGAGGGCTTCTCTGATCTTGTCATCGTTTTTCGTCGAACCAGTCTTCATGCGTTCTAGTTTTGGCACCAAGCACTTCCTTTGCAGTCTCAGCAACGGTATCCTTGAAGGAGGACCATTTCTCGGAGCTGCCTACGGAGGTCAGTCCATCTTGGAATTTTTCATCAAGTATTTCTTGAAATTTTGCCAGGCAGGTTGGATTCTTCAGCCTTCTTTCGATAGCTTGATGTTAAAAAGACTTTTTTGTCTAAGTACCATCATTTTTTAACAATGTACCATAAACGAGAAGTCTCTGACATATATTCCTCATCTGCACAGTTCAAACACTCACAACGGTATTGGAGGCCCTAGATATAGCGGATGAAAATCATGTGATCAATACAGCCGATTTCATGCGATCCGTTTACGTAACGTTATGTGGGTACTCACTGCAGACGCTTCCATGTTCGCAAAAGGCACCAGCACGACAGAACAGGTCTGTTTGAGGCGTACAAGCCTGTCCAGTCTTGATTCCTGTCGCAAGACAACGGTGATTCACATGATCTAACTTCTCTGTCACAAAAAGCTTGAGTGTATGTAAACCTCCACTTGTTCCTGCTGTAAAGAACGCACAAAGCGAGTCGGGTGCGCTAAAAGTCATATTAGTTTCAAACAAATCACGCACAATGATGATTTTCTTTCTTTTAATTCGGTCCACATTCTCATACGTGAAGAAGAGGCTGATGAAAATGCGCCACTAGAGATAAAAAAGGTAGGCTGAAACGGACAAAATGAAAGGTACACAGAAGAAATAAAAAGATGAATGAGAGAAAAGAAAAAAGGGCTCTAGCAACCGTAGCCTGTAAATAAAGATACGAACGAACGTAAAATACAATGCATCGTACACCATCACAAAGTTCGCAGATATACATAGTCACTGCTCTCGCTCACAACACCGTAAGTCTTCCAGTTACATGAAAAAATATATCTTGCAAAATGTGAGATTATGGCAATTCCAGGGATGAGGTATCCCATTCTAACTCCAAGCCAGAGCATACATCCAGGAGACGCATTCATGAATTTCATGAATTCATGTCCGTAACACAATTATTCCATCTCATCCCGTGTGCTCCGTCATGAATGCTCACCACTTCGTCTTTATAGCTAAGCCATATGCTCTTTCATGATTTTTCTTTTGCTTCTTAGGTGTCACCTTTGGTTGGTTTTTTGAAAACTCAACAAACATACTATGGTATTGCACACAAGCCTTTTTCTGGGATAGCATTCTTCTTAAAACCGAAAAGGCAGAGGAGTCAAGTTACCACTTTCCGTGGTCACTGAGGAGAAACAATCCGGTTTCGAAATACCGGTATCTGACCAGGAGCTATATGTTAGTGAGTTTCCTCCCATTGAGGATTGTCTCCCCCTTGGAGACTATAATCTTGCTGAAGGCTCATTTTGAGAAGCATTTATTATTCCCTATTCACCCACTCAAGCACATACTGTTACTTAGGCAGGATTATCTACCACTGCAGGAATGAATGCTTATCTCCTCCTATTTCTTCAAACTAAGACATAAGAGCAAGCTTTGTTTATAATTGAGTATTTCTTGCAGTCATTGCAACACCAAGCTGCTCTGTAAGTTGCTGGAATGGTGCTTGGTTACTTATCCTCGGAATTTATTTGTTTATATATATATATATATATATATATATATATATATACACACTCTGCTTCTGAAGTAACTTTAAATCTGAGTGCTCAATTAAAACCTTCAAAAACAGAAAAGGTCAAGTGTATAATGCAAGGAACAATCTACTCTCACCTTACAATATTAATGCAACAAAGTCAAATGTTTGATATGTACATGTAACGGAACACCCAATACTTAAATGTTTCTACCTTGAATACATGAATAAAACAATGAGTCCACTTACAGCTCTGGTGCCATCAGTACAGACACACTTCACACAAAATGATCTTGAAGTACTCTCTCCTACAGATTTTGGGCCTACTGACTAACTTAGAAAGTTCCTAAACTTTCAAACATCCTTCAGGCTGTTGCCTTACCCACCAACACTCCCTTCGGCACAAAAACTTGAGATACCCAGCCCATCATATCCTTCAGGCTTCATGAATCCAAGCTCAGTAGTTATTACATATCACTCTAAAATAAATATGCCAAACATCTGAAACATTACACAATCCTAGGTCCTAACCATTTTGAAATAAGAACTTTAATAATCAGAACTCTTCTCTTAAAACCCCCGGATGAACAACAACCCCATATGGTAAGCTTCTCCTACAACAATAACATGTCGTCTTGGTTAATTGAAGCTGATAACCGGCCGACACCTCCATAAGCATTCCCACGTCATTTCAAGAATACCCCCCCCACCAACCCCCCTGTACCTTCCTCGTCTGGCGCCGGCATACCAAAGAGGCCGGTCAGGAGTGTCAAAAATTGTCTAGGTCTTCTTCATTGGCCGTCCCAGATCTGGAAGAGTTTATCCCGCGATCGATATCAGATCGCTATCCCAGGACCGTAAACTCTAGTGTCTGTTATATATTAACCCACACGCCACACAGAAACCAGATTTGCTCCTTGTCATAGGTACATACAAGAAGTCTCTTCTACTAGTACACCTTACGTGCACTCTACTAGTACACCTTTACATGTAAACAACAACAAAAACAGGACGTCGCCTGATTTCCGTCACGCAGAATAAATGCACGACTTTTTGTATATTATGAAATATCTATGTGTAACAACGGTGTCATTGCAAACGACATTACTTTCAATCAAATCGAACGATTTAAAGAGCAGTGGAACATAAAATTCGAGTCTTGGGAATCGAAGGTTTTTTTTTTTTGCCTAAATCAATGCATAGCAATTATCCGGATGGGGTGTGAATGTGTTAAAGTTCAAATAATGCATCAAATGTGTTGTGTGTGTGTGTGGTGTGTGTGTGTGTGTGTGTGTGTGTGTGTGTGTGTGTGTGTGTGTGTGTGTGTGTGTGTGTGTTCACAGGTCCAATGGAAGAAAAAACACGGGAAGCCTTGTAGCAGAACTTTTTTTAACTCTCCTGACTATTCCGTTGCTGACCTTTAATGTGTTGTCACTGGAAGAGTGCGCAATGAAAATCTTAATCCTAAATAGAAACTTTTGGGTTAACTAAATTAAAACCACTCTTACCACTAAGTTTAAAAAGTCAGCATAACTAGTACTGTCGCTTTGCACAGGTTGATTTTAGGTCTTCTCCACATTTCCTCCCTCCCACCGACTCCCCCCCCCCCCCCCCCCCAAAAAAAAAAAAAAATGGTGTGTATGGTTTGGCTTTAATTTTAATGTCTGTTTCTACTGTTGTATTCTACTTTGAATGGTGTTCGTGTATCTTTTTTTTTTTTTTTACTCTGTATGGTTTGGTATTATGTCTCCTTGCACTTTGAACTCTGCAGCTTTGTTTTATGTCCACCTCTCCCCTCCTTTTTTTGACGAGTCATTTTATGTACTCGTTACTGTTTTACCTAGATTTGTTTTATATCTTGTTTACCCCTTTTTGTTGTTCCATCTGTTATAGGTTTTATCGTGATTTACCTTTTAAAATATTATGACTGGCTTATTATACTTTGAATGCAACTTTAGTACATTCAATAACTGATGTATCTCACCCCCTGACACCCCTCCCCCCCCCCCCCCCCACACACACACACCACACTTAAAAAAAATATTGTGACATTTTTCAGTTTATTGCTGTTCAGTGTATACGTGTTTAATTAATTTTGCCATAGTTTAGGAATTGTTTTATTCCTTGGGTTAGCAAAAGTTATATCACTCATGTATCTTAATAAGTGGTGATTTATACCTGTACAAAAAGGTATATATGCAAACTCTGCACGCATATGTACCAGACATGTGCATGTGTGCAAGTTGTCAGTATGAATGAATGCGCATTATTAATTATCACTTTTGTAGATTTGCGCACCATTGTGTATACGCACGTGCTGTGCTTGCGAATGCATGAATGCAAGCGTGTGTTGCTTTTGGATACGTATCTTCGGTTTGCTGTGTATAAGTGTTGTGTCGTGCCTCGCCCTTTCGGGATTGTTTAGTATTGTGAAGGACATACATCACCGTGTTTTTCTTTTTTTCTTCTTACATGCTGAGGAAACTCATGCCTACGTACTTTAATTTAGGCGCAGAGAAAGAATGGGAAAGCGCCAAATCAAGGGCTACGGGCGTGGATGGAAATGGAGAGGGGGGTGAGGACTTTAGAGAAAGAAGTGCGGGAAGAGAAGGGGAAGATTGAAGGCTGTGGTGGAGAGTTTCAGGGGTGAGGTTAGAGGTAGGGGATGGAAGGTACGTGGCTATTGAGATGTGAGGGGCGTGTGGAGCTCTGAGATGAGGTGTGTGGGATGGGGGCTCGGAGTGAGAGAGTACAATATCTATTACTTGTTTTCATAAGTTGGTGATTGGAACCTAGCTCCATTCTTATCAGTACAGTCTCCTGGGGAAGACACTGGAAAGTTGAAATATTGGTTATATTTCATGAGTCTGTTGTTTTTATCTCGGTTTTATGTGCGTTTATATCCATCCTTCTTCTCTCTCTCTCTCTCTCTCTCTCTCTCTCTCTCTCTCTCTCTCTCTCTCTCTCTCTCTCTCTCTCTCTCTCTCTCCCTCTCTCTCTCTCCTTCTCTTTCTCTATAGATGTAGATATGATATAGATATGAATATTTCGGCACCGACCTGCTCCCTAGCCTTGTTATAGGCTCAACTGCGAAGACTGGAATCACGCAGTTGAGCGTCGACGTGACTGAGTGTGTTCCTCAGGTTTCATAATCAACACTGCAGGTAAGCCGCCTTGTTTTGCCGTTGTATTTGTTGCTTTCCTCCTATCTTACCATGCTTACCAGTCCACACAAATCGAAAATACATTGTGTGAAGTTTCTCAATAAAGTGGTCTGGTGTATCTCGAAAGAGAATCCGAAGATGGCCTAGTTTTTAACGAAACAAATTCTATAACCGCGACCATTTCAACAGGTATTACTGTTCACCGAGTCAAAAGTTTGAATAAAGGTTTTATTTCTGCAAAATTTTCACTATATTCGATTGCTTTATTTTCCTTTAAAAATCTTCCGTGAGTCAAAATACAAGTATATCAAACCCAGGAGTATTCCATATCAGTTTAAAACGTTGGCAGTACGTTACATTGGACTTCATTTGACTCCCAAGCCACACTGCCTGAAGATTTACCAAATGTACTGATGATAAGTGTAGGACATTCGAACGAAACTCGATTAAGTATTCCCATTAATCAGTTACTGCTTGTCGTCATCACTGCGACTTTTTCGTGTTCTATATCATATATTTCAATTTCCCTTTATTAATGTCTTTCCTTTTATCGTTGTGGATGAAATCTGTGAACAGAGAATAAATGAATAAGGAAGTATGTGACCCCCCCCCCCCCCCCCCCCCCCCCCATGCCTACACCTCTCATCTGTCTTAGACCACTGTATATACTTGTCTTTTAAGGTTAATTGTTGATTTTACATTTTTGTGGAATGTTTTATCCAGCGACATTACTTTTGACAAAACCAATAGCAGCTTTTAGTGCAGTGGTCATAAGATTCGAGTTTTGGGAATCGAGGGTTTTTGCAAATTTAATGCACAGAATGACCCAGGTAAGTTTTTAGTGTTTAAATAATGCATAGTATAGTATAGTCTTATCTCCTGTGTATCTACTCGCCAAAAAGACATCCGATATTCACCGTGAAACGAAAACAAAAATATTTAGTTTTTTTTAAATACAAAAGATCTTTTTTGTCAGCTACATTTGACTGGAAAATTGGGTGCCTTCTCTTATGGCTTATCACCTTTGACAAGAGCAAACACGTAATTACTGGGCCCCAAAACTAGGGACCAGACAAATCACAAACACACGCGTTTCGATCTATTGGGTCTTTTTCAGGAAGGACAAAAACATTGTTAATAATGGAAACAAAGGACAAGCACATAGTCACTTATCTCTTCGATCCGGGTGTACTATTTGGTCTTGGGTCAACAACTAAAACGACGAAATGGAACTTAGGTTGAAGGGGAAAAGATGCAGGTTACAATACCACTACTACGTCTACCACTACTACTACTGCTACAAAAATACTAGTAACAATGGTAGTATAATCTTATAACAATAAGAAATGATAATGATAATAATAATGAAACAATAATGATTTAAAAAATGGTTGCAATACTAGATGAAGCGGAAGGAGAAGAATTAAATAAACAGTTACAATGACATGGTTATGATTCCAATTATAATAGTGATAACAACAACAACAGTTAAAAATCTGATACAACAACAACATAACTACTTACTTCTACTCCTACAACTACTCCTACAACAACTACCACTACTAATTCTATACAGGCTTGAAAAGATAGTCGAATAAAATCTAAGAAATATAGAAATAGTTGTCATAATAATGATGATAATTGTCATAAAATAATGAAAATGGTCATAGTGATACACAAAATGAGAAGATAGTGAGATAAATCTAATAAATATACAAATACACAGCAATTTAGATTTTACAAATGGATAAAGTTAAACATGAAGTATGAATAATGAAAATGATGATATTGATAACAACAATAATAATAATAAGAGTAATAAAAGTAATGATGATAAAAGTAACAATTATAATAATAATAATGATAAGAATAATTTAATATATACTGCTTCTTCTTCTACTAATGACAATAATAAACTCAATAACAACAAACATTATGATAATAATAATGATGAAAATAATGATAATAATTGTAATGATACTACTACTCCTTCTATCACTACTACTAAGTTAGTGGAAAGGAAAAAAAGGGATCAGTAAGTGAAAAGCTAACAATACAACTGAAACAGAAGAAGAAGAAGAAAAGAAAACAAACAAACAGACAGGCGAACAAACAGAAAATTAACGAAAGAAGAAAAATATATGTAAAAGAGAATGTATATGCATTTGAAATAGGATCAGAGTAAGAAAAGGGGTGGATAGATATGTGAGTAAAGAATGAAATGTTAAGGAAAATGAAGATAGCAATGGGAGGAAAGAAGACGAAACAGTTGTAACATCTATAACACATACATTAGGTACATAATGGGTAATATGGTAGTGTGTCTGTGGAGCGTACTGTAGGCTGCTGCTGTGGGAGTGGACAGGGGCACACTATTTTTGGACACTGAGGTTAAGTGGGCAGAAGGTCCCCAGTCTGGCAAGTTGATGGGATTCCCACAAGGTACGCTCAAAGCTGTCACTCTATGATCGTCAGAGTGACAAGACTTTGACGTGATTGGTGTTGTGTTGTGAAAGGGTAAGTGCAGAGCGGCAAGTCTGGATTTATAAGCCAAGTATTAAAAAATATGTGTACGATATCTCGCCTATATGTATCTTATTGCACATGCACAGTTCACAGTGAAAAAAGCATACATAATGTTGCAGCTCTGACAAGAGAATATGCCTTCATTCTGAACGAGTCTTTTGGGCCAAATGGAAAGGTGTCTGGCTCGATGAGAGGACAGATTCTGCCGCCTTTTTATTGTTTAGGCTGGGGATAGCTTCGAGCGACTTAGGTGTCATGACTGTATTCAGAATAGAGTGCAAAAGTAGGGTCTCTGAGTTCTTTGTCACGCCTGAAATGAATCCAAAAGTTTGGTCCAAAAGGCAGGTTTGTAATCTTTTATTATGTTCCAGCTGGACTTGACGATTCCCTTATTACAGTCACTCTGGGGACCCTCTGCACGTTAGGCATCAACATCCAAAAATAGTATGTACCTGTCCACCCACTCAAAACCAGCCCACAGTACTCTCCACGGACACACTAACATGTTGCTCCTTATTTACCTCGTTTTTGTGTCATAGCTATTCTCCCTTCTCTCTTCCATTTGCTATCTTCATTTTCTGTTTTAATCTATTCTTTACTCATTCATCTATCCATCCATTTTCTCAGTCTGGTTTTCATTAAAATACACACACTTTATTTTTTATATGTACTTTTCTTCTTTCTTTCCTTTTAGATTGTGAGTTTGTTTGTTTTCTTCTTCTTTTTCAACGGTACTGTAAGCTTTTTGTCTCATTCATTATTTCATTCCTTCGAGCTACTACTTCCGCTACTCCTGCTACGACTTACTGTTACTATTATTGTTGTTGTTCTTATATAATTAACTTCATCGTTGTCAGTAGTAGTAATAGTGGTAGTAGTAAAAGTAGTAGCAGTAGTGGTAGTAGCAGTAGTAGTAGTTGGTATGGTTGTAGTTGTTGGTATTGTTGTTGCTGTTGTTGTATTAAAATTGTTACTATTGTCATCATCATCGCCATCATCCTTATCATTATTGTCATCGCTTTTGTTTGTTATTATTATTATTATTATCATCATCATCATCATCATCATCATCATCATCATCATCATCATCATCATCATCATCATCATCATTAACATGATCATTTTCCTTCCGCGTACCACATGGCAAACTCTCTTCCATTTTTACTTTCTAAATTTCTATGCATTTGTATATTTCTTAGACCTGTCGTACTGCCTTTCCCATTTTCTATACAGTTATCATCATTATCATCCTTTTTTATGATTATGATTGTCATTATTATCATAATTATGTATACTTCTTAGTTTCAAAACGGAGTGACTGAGGGCGGAAAATGAAGCAAAATTTAGAAAGACAGGGGGATAGTTACCGCCAAGGACACAGACAAACACAGTACGTGACAAGACACAATGCATTTCGAACCCTTGGGTCTTCTTCAGGCGAAAACAAATAACATTTAGGACAGTGAACACGTAGAACTAGAAACCACTTGTCTTCTCATGTACGCCTCACGATCAAAATTGTCGCCGGACGGAAACGAGGCCACCCAGGAGGGGATCATCGGAGGGGAAATAGTGAAAGGGGGGGGAGGGGGGGATTCTACGAAACAAACTACAAACCCCATTGTTTCACCCTCCCCTCCCCTCCCCTCCCCCCTCATTATTTCCTCCTCCATAGAAATGAGGCAGAAAAAGTTATAGCACATTAAAAAACAACAGTGCGGATGCTGATCACATACATGAAAAGGAAAACAAATCAAGCCCACTGTAAAATTAGTGCTCTATGTAGTTTGAGTAAGTAAATGAATTAGTTCGAAACCCTGAAATGTGGATTTGAAACACAAATTTAGATACACAGAAAGAGACTAAAAGCAAGCTAAGTGCACACATACACAGCAAAACGTAGGTGCCACTACATCGCCAAACGAATAGAACCAAACTGCAACGCTATTGATGTGTTTGTTGTACACGCTCAGCGGTCTGATAAACTCATTTTCCTTTTTTTCTTCCGTTGTCGCCTGCAATCACCTTCTTCTAAAGCCAGTACATATACACATAGTTACTGGTGCACAAAAACGAACAAAAGAGTCACCTCATTGCACGTACGTGTCTCTGTCACTGTTCATAATAACCTGTATAGAGATTTGAATTTTAAAAAGCAAACAAACAGGCATACGTTGGAAACCAAACGCACTAGAGCTAAAGGACACATGCTAAATTAAACGACACATTTAGTTACATACATAAAAGGATCGTTGTACATCAGCATTAAAATATTCTTTTGTTTGTTTTATTGTTTCTCAGAAAGCACACAAACTGCACTTTAATTTGAGAGATTTGGGAAGAGATGCACACGATCAGACATTACATGCCACTCACTGCACGTGTAATTGTCTTCGACACTGCATAACCCAGAGCGGCAAGACGACTGTGCCTTCTTGCAGTCACCACCGTCCACGATCCCTGGATGAGAGAGCGTCTGTTTTTAGTACACTGTGTGCTCTCTTTATCCGAGTATATATGCTTATTTATCTGCACATGCGTGTTATGTAATGTGTGTGTATATGCGTGCGTGCATGTGTGTGTGAGAGAGCAATTTGGTTGTGATTTTACCCTTGGTTATTCATATCAACATCAAATTTGAATGTGCTCAAAGCCGCGATACGGTCAATGTGATGAGATGGGCCATGAACTACATGGCGTAGCTTGACCTGTGTTTCTAATAATACCTCCATGACTCACACACATTGTCTAGTTTTATGGCAGACAGCCAGTGTTATTCTACATGCAAGTCAAATCAGGGCGGAATACTCAATCGGTAGGGCGCCGGACTCATGCTCCTGGGATTTAGGGTTTGAGTCTCCACCAGGCACGGGCACGGGACAGGGAAGGAAGCGGGGGGGGGGGGGGGGGGGGGGGGGGGGGGGGGGGGGGGTCATGGAGTTAACAGTGCTTCTGACTCTTTTACTTCCCAAACAGACTTTTGAATGAGCCTTTACAACTACGTCCCGTGTGTGAACGTACGCATAACGTCTTGCATCCACGTAAAATTACACACCAACTTTTGGGAAGAGAGACGGTCAATTTACGGTACGGATGACATGCAAACATACTGCATGTGTTCTCCGAAAAAAGATTAAAAAGTAAGTCAAAAACTGTTTTTTTGTCAACTGAGCGACACAAGTAACGACTGAACATGGCGCCAGTAGGCAGCTTTTCAGCCTGCTGTACCCAGGTAGGCAGCCCGTTGAAGAAAACACTAGTACGTGGATTGCAAAGCGCAGAGACCTTGGTCTCTTAACAGAGAACAGACGCGTATAAGTATTTTCCGTAAATGAATGAATAAATAGAAGCCCACATTTTCTTGAACATCAGGTCCTGTTTCTTGTCAGTAACTGGTAGGGTCGGCTTTTTCTTCCATCGTTCGTCTCACCATCCTCGATCGTGAACTACAGAAATTCGTACTTACCGTCAGTCATCATCACATGCATCGTCTGCAACTCTCTCTTTCTCTCTCCCCCTACCTCCCCAACCCCTGCCTCTCTCTTCTCCTCCCTAGAGCTTGGATCAGGCATTATTTCTATGCTGTAGCTCACTGTTGGATGCTGCTAAATTCGTAGTTTTGCCTATTAGCTGTTTCAGGAAAAAAAAACCTTGAATCTTGAATTGTCTTTATGACGCTACAAACAGTAATATGCTCTTCTTCAGGACAACAACAGCCTCTTCGCATTACAAGAGGTTTTCATATCTTCATGGAGTTAAATCTCCAAATCTATTCATGCACAGCCAGTCGTCTAGAAAGTTTCCAAATAAACGCAACTCCGCAAGGTCTCCGTACTTTACTGCAAGGGTAGGGAGCATATTGATGGCCTTTATTTCAGCAGGATGTCCTACTCACCCACCTTTTCAGAAATATTTGACAGTAACTACACATTCATACAACTATGTGCGTCATTATTTTTATGTTTCTCAACAAAACGTATTATGGTCCTTCATGAATATAAACCAAGCATTTAGTTAACAACGAATGCGATGTCTATTTGACAGACGTATGTTGAATACAAATCATGTGAGACTAATACACAGAGTGGGTGAGACAGACGAGGAAGGACAGATGCATGTACATTCAACTCCAAGCGCTGGCGCGTGCTCATGCGCGCGCACGCGCGCGCGCACACACACACACACACACACACACACACACACACACACCACATTTACAACAAACACACCAAATGCACACTACATACACTCCAGATGCACACATTATTAAACAAAAACACATGCATACATACGCGGACGCACACAACATTAATAGCATACACACACACACACACACACACACACACACACACACACACACACACACACACACACACATGTTGCATGTGTACACAACCACCATACTAGGTTTATTGAATTTTGAAAGGCTTTTTTTACATTATAAATTTATACATGCCTTTATGACACAAAAACCCCTTAATTTTGCAAAACTAGAATATATACGGTACGACGACATTTGTGGATTGTTTCCGTAATTTAAAAAAAATCAGCTTTGCGATATTGATTTTTACCCTGTTAATCAACCATTTAAAAAGATGCAAATAACTTTTTTTTTTTTTAATCCGACCATAAATGTACGTCTGGATCTATGCGTAAAAGAAATCTAGTTTCTAAACAGTTTATAACACACACACACACACACACACACACACACACACACACACACACACACACGCGCGCGCGCGCGCGCGCGCGCGCGCATGCATACACCTTCTCTCTCTCTCTCTCTATATATATATATATTGTGTGTGTGTGTGTGTGTGTGTGTGTGTTTGTGTGTGTGTGTGTGTGTATGTGTGTGTGTGTGTGTGTTTGTGCGTGTGTGTGTAACCCTCTCTCTCTCTCTCTCCGTCTCTCTCTTCTGAAGATAACAGCTGAATGCTTTCAAACCGGACGAAGAGATAAAACTACTGAAGACTTTGCTGGACAATAGGATAAGTGAAATGAGACAACATTTATTCCACAGGCAGCTGCTTTTGCGGCATTATTAAAACTAAAAGCTACTTTTGCAGTATGATATTAGAGTGGCTCAACACAAAGGTGGTTGCGCTGTTCGGTTTTGAATTTTCTCTCTCTCTCTCTCTCTCTGTAGTGATGAATGTAACATAATGGAAGGTCAAACACACACACACACACACACACGCACACGCACGCGCGCGCTCTCTCTCTCTCTCTCTCTCACACACACACACACACACACACACACACACACACACACACACACACACACACAATCGCGCGTGCGCGCGCACACAGACCTTCAAATATATTCAAATTAACATCACCATCAGCACCTAATACAACCATCATTGTCATCCATTTCCAAATATTTCCAAAAAAAAGTTTCTAGAGATGTGTGCAAACCACATACTCACTGCATTTTTCTGAAGAGCATACGGATCCTGTGGTGCACAGGTCTTCATCAGTTTTTACAGTCCTGATCGAGGGCCAAGTCTATTCAGGACAAATAGTGGCCAGTTGAATGACCGTTTCCGTGTTTGGTGCAGGGGGGGGGGGGGGGGGGGGGAGAAGAGAGAGAATGAGAGAGAGCATATGTATGTGTGAGTGTGTGTGTGTGTGTGTGTGTGTGTGTGTGTGTGAGAGAGAGAGAGAGAGAGAGAGAGAGAGAGAGAGAGAGAGAGAGAGAACTTTATTGGCATTAGCTTTCCAGAACCTAACTACCAAGGAAAACAATTTATAAAATAGCAGTGTACAATTAGCAACGAGTGAAGCGAAAATACTCACGCACATCCACACAATCACGCGAGCGTGCGCGAGTGCACTCACTTACCCGTATACTTTAACCATGAGCAATTTCGAATTTAGGGTAACATTCTACATCCTTGCACATTCTCTCTCTCTCTCTCACACACACACACACACACACACACACACACACACACACACACACACACACATAAAGTAATCATCATCATCATGCCAAACCCAACCATCCATCTGTAATTATGAAAATACTAAGCGTCCATCGCCCCTCAAATTTCGCGGTTATTTTGTCTAATCAGTATCTCTCTCGGTTTTTTGTTGTTGTTTTTTTTTTTTCCTCCACCGTAGCTATTGATCTTTCTTAACTTTTTTTTTTCTTTTCCTTCATTCTTACTTTTTCGTTTCTTTCTTCCTTCCCAGTACCTTAACCGTCTTTCTTTTTCTTTCTAATGACCTTTCTTGTTTACTACTATCATCATCATTTTTTTTTCCTTTCGTATCAGTGTTTGTTCGGATGTCAGTTTCTCGTTCCTGATATTATTGCTTCTGCATAAATTTTGAAAGCGGTATCATCATTTCTTCGTTTCCGGATACAAGAATAGCTACTGTCGGCTCGAAACCGGTAAAGAAAGCAAACTATTCATTTCAAATTGACTCCCATGCAGGGCAATCAAAAATAAAATGGCGTTCGTCTTCAACTTCGTCACAACACATTATGCACAGATTATCCATTTTCTTGTCGTCAATGAACCATCTTCTGTTAGCCTTTCCAAGAGTTCTCATTTTCAGTCTGGCAAAAAGGCCTCGATGCCAACTACTTTTAATGACTGAGATATATTTTTTTTTCAGCCTGAAAATGTTTTTTAAAGAGCAATACCAACTATATTTTGTGTTTTCTTCTGCCTGGGAATGGCAGTTTTCCTCATATGAATTGATTAAACGATCTTTAGCTTTTGAAATAAAGGCAGCGTCGCGCCGTTCTCAATAAGAACTTTTTTCATATTGTCTGCCTAATTTTGCCTTCTTCATGTTGCTACAACAGCACTTAATACGCTTGCCTACATTATCTTTCCATTGGAAGCTTCGTAAGCTTTAGCCAATATTTTACACTCTTAATGGTTGTTCGGATCTTTAGTGGATAGCTGCCAGTCTCGCGGTATGCAAATATGTTAGATGAGTGGAGGGGATTATTTAAGAAACATTTTTATAGCAAAAGCGTGTAGTTTCTATCTGCTTATTTCACTACTGCACCCCAGAGATTTCTGTTGCATATGTCAGGATAGGCTCGATTTGTTTGTCAAATGACTCCAGAAAAAACGAAGATATCAGTGGACCTTCATTTCTGTATAGCTCTGACGATGTCAATAACTCTTTTCTTTCCTTTTCTACATGCCTCTGTCCAAGTCGTATTTAAACTGAGCTTGGTGGTAAAAATTGCTCCAAGATACCTATAGGAATTTGTAACTTTTACTTCCATATTTCCATGCCACCGTTTTTCATGAATAGAAAGATGTCCTCCTTTGCGGAAAACCATTACATTCGTTCTATCCAAATTTATGGTCAAAGCAAGGCTATCAGCTTCCTGTTTTTGAATATTCAACTGATTTTGTAAGCCAACAACAATATCTGAGAGAAAAGTAACGTCATCAGCAAACAGCATCAAATATATTTTGAGAGCTCCTAGGAGCATCTGTATTCCATGCTTTCCCATTTTGATAATTCGATAGCCAATTCATTTTTTTTTAATAAAAAAAAAACCACACACACACACAAAAAAAAACCCAACGAAAACAACGGCAGGCTAAGTAAACAACCTTGCATAACGCAACTTGGACAACTGAAGAAATCCACCTAAACATGTTTGTCTCGCACACATGCCAGAATAGTACCATGCATACCTGTAATAGCTCTGTACAATTTACTTTTAATGCCACTGTTTCTCAACACATTCCGCAATATATACCTACTCACCGAATCAAATGCCTTCTTGAAGTCAACGAATGCAACACGCAGTTTAGAATTTTTATTCAGAAACTTTTGGACAAATGCATATAAGGTGAATATGTGGTCTATGGTGCTGTAGCCCTCTCTGAATCCTGCCTGCTCTTCAATTATTTTTCCCTCTTTTTCTGCCAACTAATAAGCCTTTTATTTAAGATATGCGTATAAATCTTCCTTATTTCACTTGTCAGTGCTACTCCTCTGTAGTTATCCGGATTGTTTATATTGATACTACAATAGACTTTGACTAGGCTACTGGAAATATTCCTTTCTCAAAGAGAACGTTAAAGAGATCCCCTAAAAAGTCGACAACAGCAGCATTTGCTTGTTTCAACATTTTACTTATAATTTTATCGATACCAGCAATTTTTTAAATGTTTGATACTGTTCATAACTTCACTTTTGGAAACTGGATCATTTAACAGAAGTTCGTCTACATTACCGTTTTCTTCTTCTTCTGTCACAACATTTTCGTGTTGATCTGTATCTTCACCATCATTGAAGACTCTAAACAAATGATCATACCACTGTTCAGAATTAATTTCACTATAAATGACGCTTTTCCTATTTACAGATCTGATGGTTGACCAAAATAACTTTGGGTCATTAATCGACTCTCTTTGTTCTTGAAGCCTAATCTCATCATATTTCTTTTTTTTATCGCCTTTCTCAATTTGTTATACATCTTTCTTTCGTCGACACACATCTCCTTACGTTTTACTAAATTCGTTTTTGACCTTCGCCAGCTCCTTAGAAGACCTTTAGCAGTTTTTTTTCTTTTGAGTACATTCTTTATCAAAATACTTTTTTGTTGGCCTTTTCACTTTCCCACTTACCCGAATCATACACACTGCCACTGCATATAATGCATTCACAACAATATCAATACATTCATTAATATCATCCATCATTCGCTGTCTTCACGCATTCTTTAAACTCATATGAATCAGTTTCATCTTTGTAAATCCTCGCGTTTTCATCACATCACACAATTCTTTCTTATAATAATAATATAATAATGGTTTCTTATATAGCGCTTAATCAAACGAATTTCTCTCTAAGCGCTTTACAAAATCATACTACATTCACCCTTCTCATATACAATAGTACACCATACACCCAACTACAAATACTATTACTACAATAACTAACTAACAAATCCTAATCCTACGAGTATGACATTCACTTATTTTTTTCAGTATCACTACAAAAAAATCCTATAACCTTCAATCACACAACAAATACATGTAATAGAGAACATACACATACATTACATTTGAAAAGGCCCAGATGGCTATGAGTTAGGTTGTCCCCCCCCCCCCCCCCCCCCCCCCCCCCCCCCCCCCCCCCCCCCCCCCCCCCCCCACTACAGCATTGACTAATTATGAGAAAATAGATGGGGTTTTTTAGTTTAGACTTGAAAGAAGAAATAGAATCTGAATGAAGAGAGTCTGGCAGTCTGTTCCACGTCGCGAGCTTGAAAAGAAAAAGATCTTTCACCAGTAGTGGTCCTGAAGCGAGTCATTCGTAGAAGGTGGTCGTCAGCACATGAGCGTAGTTGTCGAGAGGGGGTGTAGATTTTAAGGAGATCTGAGAGATAACGAGGTCCATTTTCAAAGAGAGCAGAGAAAGTGAGAGTTGAGATTTTGTACAAGATATGGTTTGAGACAGATAGCCAGTGAAGAGAGTGAAGTAGAGGCGCAATGTGATCATATTTTCCTGCTCTACAGACGACTCGGCTGCATGATTTTGTATTCGCTGTAATCTGTCTATCAGGTACTTTGGAAGGCCAGCCAAAAGTGAGTTGCAGTAATCTATTCTAGATAAGACAAATGCACAAATGGGAGTTTTTGTAGCATCTGTAGAGAGAAGGTGACGTACGGAGCTGATTCTTCTTAGTTCTAAATAAGCAATCTTGCAAATATTTGAAACCTGTTTCTTCCTCATTTTCGGGCAACACGTTCTCTCCTTTTATATTCTGCTCTCTTTTCCATGTCAACTCAACCAGAAAATGCCATGAATGTAAACTATCTCCCACACACACGTCACAATTTTAAACAGTTCTGATGAAATAATGAAATACTCCATCACACTACACCCAAGCGATGACACAAAAGTGAATTCACCATTAACATCTTCCCTGTAGCTTCCACTCACCATTAGCAGATCATACATATAACAAAATTCAATAAGAGAAGCTCCAAACGTCTTGGCAACTGAACCTTTTGAACAGCGTCTAACAGACTCATCTTCCTCACCACGTTCCATGTTAAAGGTGTACAAGGTATAAAATGTAAAGTCTCGGCCTTAAAGTTGTTCATTTCTTGTACTAGCACTCAAAACACTAGCCACCGTGATATATATACACTTCAGCTTTCACAATGCTTTGTCTTAAATTTTCCTCCAACATGACTGTGCCATCTTTTATTTCATTATTATGATAGACTGGGCTTCCAGCAGGCGCAAGGTAACATGCCACAAGTAAAATATCTTTGTCTACATTGAACACCATCTTATCAACCCTTATAGCAACAATATCATCTTCTTTTACGTTAACAACTTCTTTCATATACAGACTGTAACAATTCCGTACAAGCAAGAGTACTACTCCGCCTGCTTCTGGCTCGG